>NW_020872450.1:260886-263386 GCF_003789085.1 Penaeus vannamei
CTTTTTTTCGTTTTTTTTTCGTGTTTTTACTTCCCGAACTTTCTATTACTCTCTTTTTTTCCTTTGTTTCTCAAACTTTCTTTTTTTCTTAATTTTCTTCCTATTTCTTGGTTTTCGAATATGTATATCCTTTTCACTTTTTATTTGCCTCTCAAACTTTCTATTACTCTCTTTTTTCTTAATTTCTTTCCCATTTCTTGGTTCTCGAATATGTATATCCTTTTCCTCCTTTTGTTTGCCTCTCAAACTTTCTATTTCTTTTTCTTTTGTTTCTCAAAATTTGCTTGATTCTCGAATTTGTTATTTCCTTTTCGACTTTTCTTTTCTTTTCTTTGCTTCTCGAACTTTCTCTCTCCTATTTGCTTCTCCAACTTTCTATTCCACTTTTTCTTTTCTTTTGTTTATCCAGGTTTTATTTTAGTATTTGTTGTTGTTGTTGTTATTATTATCATTATTATAATTCTTGTTATTATCAATACCATTAATATTAGTAATAATGTTATTATCATTATCATTGTTGCTGTTGTTGTTGTTGTTATTATCATTATTACTGCTATTATTGTTATCGTTATTGTTGTTGTTGTTATCATCATTATCACTATTATTATTGCTATAATTAATATCATTATCATTATTATTGTTATTCTTGTTGTTCTCATTAATACCATTATCATTATCATTATTATAATTATTATTATTACTATCATTATCATCAATATTATCATTAGTATTGATATGAGTGTTGTCATTATTATAACCATCATTCTAATTAATCGTCTTTTCATTTCATTCTTCTAGCCACTCGAACTTGCTCTCGACCAATTTTGCTTCTCCAAAGTTTTTACCCCCCCCCCTCCCGACATTTTTCTTTTCGAATTTTCATCTATAACTTCCTCATTTTTTTCACGGACTTCTTTGTTTTCTTAACTTTCTTTTCCTCTACTTATATTGTTTGTCTGGATATTCTCTTATATTGGATGTTTTAAAATTTTGTTCATGTTTCTTAAGACCGTTTATTTATTTCTTCATTTATTTATTTATTTTACAAGTAGCTGTCCTATATATCTTCGCTCCATGATATATCTCATAAATATAATTAGGCTCGTTGTTCTCTGTCGATGTTATCTGCGTGTCTGTACTTAAAGCAGATACACGAGCGCATGTATAGATTTTCTAGAATTTACTGTTTCTATGCATATAAATGATAGAACAATAGTTAGATAATTGTGAATCTGTGTGTGCTTACGTACCTTTAAACGTACGTATCTTACAGTGTATATCTGTATGTGTCTTTGCTCTGACAGTTAAATGTAGTTAGCGATGGACAGACACAGCAAGTGACTAGGAAAGGGCAGGCTTTTAAGTGTTTTCTTAGCGAAAGGTCGAGCTAGATGGGCGGCCGCGGTAGATGGAAGGCCAAAGTCAATTCAGATGGAAGGGCAGGTCAGACGGAAGGTCGGGTCAAATGGAATCCAGGTCAGATCACACAGTTAGACGGCGTGTGCGGAGGTCCTACAGAAACCGTCTCGGAATATAAATGACGGCGAGGATACCAATTTGCGAAAAACGCGCCGCAAAATTCGAAAGGAATTGATTGGAGAACATTTCGACAGTCTGCGGGAGTGAATATCGGCGGGTGGGATGAATGTCTGGCTTCTGGCAGTCCACTGACCTTATTTTCCGTGTCGCAGGAGATAAGGTCACCTCTTGTTGAGATAGAAGATAGACGGCGAAGTGGAGGTTATTGCGTCCCGGGTCGAGCTGAGTACTGACTTGGAGGGAAAAATACTTTATTCCAAAAGGCGCAGAAGATGGAGCTGGGAATACTGGAAAGGAAACAAAGATGGCCATTTTTGTGTCCACGAAAGATATTTCTATATAATCAAAAATGCCCAAATCGAAGAAGGGGAGGAGAGTGATATCGAGCAATTCCTCCAGGACTTTATGGCAGACAGTCCAGAAGCGACAGTCTGCTTAAAGTGCATGAGGCGGCAAGAGAAGAAGAAAAAGAAAAAAGGCAATCTCGCTCTCTATATATTTTTCTCTACACAAAGGGAGAGGCGAACAGTAGATCAGTGAACCATGGCGACCAAGAAAGAAACATTTCGGTCTCCCAAGAGGTGCTACACACCACCTCCTTAAAAGGAAAAAAAAAAAGTTCTGCTGGATCGAGGGCTTAGTAAGAAAGCCATCATAGACATACCTGAGACACACTAAAGGATTTAAGATGCGGTTAGTGGAAGCTTAATATCGTGGAACTTTTCGTAGAGAGAGAGAGAGAGACTAAGAGAGAAAGAAGAGAGAGAGAGAGAGAGAGACTGAGAGAAAGAGAAGAGAAAGAAAGAAAGAGAGTGCGCGACAGACAAACAGACATACAGAGAACGAGAGAAAGAGTGATAGAGCGAGAGAGAGCGAAACCGACAGACGGAGATAGATAAATAGATAGAAAAAGAAGAGCAGAAAAAACAGAAATTCCCTGGGGATGGTACCGATGTCTAGT
>NW_020872450.1:300886-303386 GCF_003789085.1 Penaeus vannamei
AACTATCCTATAAAATTCTATCTTCCTTGGAATTATTTTCAAGATCTCTTGAATCAATATCATTATCACTATTTCTATTATTTCAGTTGTTACTGTCATTGCTATCATTAATTTTGTTGCTGTTGTTGCTGATGTTTATTGTTGTTGCTGCTGTTATTATTGTCATTATTGTCATTACTATTATTGGTTATCATTATCATTATTATCATTTTCATTATTATCATCGATGTTATTATTGCCATTAGTTTTTTATTAGTATCATCATCATTATCATTTTCGTTATCGTTATGATTATCATTACTACTACCATTATTATTATTAGTACTATTATCATTATTATTAGCATCATTATTGCCATAATCTCATGATTAGTAATATTTTCTTTTCTTTATTATCTTTATCTCCACTGATATTATTGTCATTGTCATCTCTTTTATTGTCGTTATTATTATTATAGAATCATCGCACATATACAACAAGCCATTTCATTCAGTGGTAATGTCTCCTTAACACTGGTGACAGCCGGTCTCCTCAATCTTCAAGGACTTCTCTTAGGATCTTTGAATTACTTCTCAATTCTGGTCTCCTTTAAGTTCCTTTCGATGTCGTTTGGTTGTGTTCCTTATGCCCCGATGGCTGTAGGGACTACTTTTTTTTCTTTCATATCCCATAGATTCTGGAATTCTCTCTTTACATTCTGATATTTATCTATTTTCTCTTCTCTTTCCGCTTTACCCGGAATTCATATGGGATGGCAGTCAACGAAAATGCAGTTACTTTCTTTCTTATGGATGGAATTAGACTTGGCCTTCTAGCTTCAATTGCGTGGTTGGTCCGAATAGTTAAGTTCCAAAGTACGCTGTAAGTATCATTTTCAACACTTTGTGGCTCATGATTGTACCACATCTCGCCTGCATCTCAAGCTTTCTGTATATATCCCAGTGAATTATGCTCCCGATCATGTCTACCTTGGTGTTTTTTCTGGGCCATTTTGCTGCATTCGCTGATGATGTGATTTATAGATTTAAAAACCTTGCCACATATTTTACATTTCCTATCTTCAGTTTTATCGATTTTAGCTTTAATGAGGATCGTCCTTATGACTTGTTCTTGAGCTGCTAGGATGGGAGTTTTTGTCCCCCTTTTATTGCCACTATTTTGTGACCATTTCTTCCTCTCCTCTCCTGTAATTCCCTCAGTTATTCGAAATAATTGGCCGTGTAAAACTCTCTCCCTCCAACTTTCTTTGCGGTTCTTTGCTCTTCGATCTTTTTATTCTTTCGCAGTTTCCTTCGCTTCCATTTCCGATCTCCAAGCTGCACGCAAGGGTCGCAGCTTGCTCTCCTAGAATTTCTTCTCTAATAACCCAATTTTGGATGTTTCTCTCGTCTCTTAAATGCTGAAAAGTCCTCTTCCACCTTCGTCTCGGGAGATACACATTGCTCTTAGGATGGAGCGCTTAGTACATCGTTGTTAGCTTCCTAGCACTTCGATCTAATTCTTGAATCTCTTGTTTTCTCCTGTCTATTAAGGAAGCAAATCATCTGACCACGGGAACAGCCCTTGTTTCAATCGCTGTATTGTTATGATCTTTTTATTTTGTCTCTAGCACTTTCCTCACCCGACGGTTATACTCTCAACTCTTTTAACCATCAAGCTCTTGAACCTCGCTCGCGCTTCTGCGAATCCTGCACCGACGGTCTGAGATTAAAAGGAAGGGCATCCTCTTGGGGCAACGGCCGTTACCTGCCAGAATTAAAAATCCTTCGAGGGACGTTGTGGTTAAACCGAATCAATTGATTATTATTGTCATTGTTATTGTTGTTATTTTTTTTCTTTTTTTATTATCATTATTGTTATTATCGTAATTATAATAATTGTTATTATCATTATTATTGTGATTTTTATTTTTGTTATTCAATGATAAAGATTGTTATTCTTATTCTTATCATGATAGTAATGAAAATATTGATAATAATGATTACAAAAATACCAATAACATTAATAATGATGATGATAATGGTTATAACGACTATGATAATAATATTGAAAATAATAATGATCTTAAAAGTAATGATAGTAGTAGTAGTAGTGGAATAATCATATTATTAATGATCATAATAGAAGTAATGATAATAATTACAATAATAACAATGATGGAGTTCATTATAAGGATATTTATAATAATGATAACTGTGGGTAATGATTTCTGAATAATTGAATTATTAATGACCCGGCCCTCCCAAGGTCCCTAACCTTCAATATTCAATTTAATTAACTTTCCAGAATTTTCATTCCTTTGGGCCCAATGGAAAATGATTATTATAAGTCAAAATTCATTGTCAGTGGAATTGCTTTCATTAGTACAATTAACCAATAAATGATATGGTTTTTATTTCAGAAAAATAATGAGCCATCCACTCACTTCCCCGATGGTGAGTTCTCAATGAAACCCAAAATGAAACTATGATCAAGGAAAATCAACAGGATCAGTTGTTAA
>NW_020872450.1:310886-320886 GCF_003789085.1 Penaeus vannamei
CTCTCTCTCTCTCTCTCTCTCTCTCTCTCTCTCTCTCTCTCTCTCTCTCTCTCTCTCTCTCTCTCTCTCTCTCTCTCTCTTCTCCTTCTTCTTCCCACTCTATCTTTGTTTCTCTATTTTCCTCTTTCATCCTTAGAAGAAAGAACTAACGCAAAACTTCCCTCTCTGACGCTGAAGGCCATTCTTGCCGTTAACCAAGATCCCAAAACACACGATGATATGCCAATGAAACGGAGTGTTGACTTACATAACAAAAGCATGTACGCGCACTGAGCACCAAAAGGCAGCCCGGCCGGGAGAGACCCGCACAAGGCTGGAATTTCGTTCGTCAGGGGCTGAGAGTCCGTCAGATGATTAGGAGGAGCTGATTGGGAGGAGCTTTCCGCATGTCAGCTGATTATGAGTGGCTTTTCGTTCGTCAGCTGACTGGGAGGAAATGAGTTCGTCAGCTGATTAGGAGGATATGAGTCCGTCAGCTGATTAGGAGGGGCTTTTCGTTCGTCAGCTGACTGGGAGGAAATGAATCCGTCAGCTGATTGGGAGGGACTTTCCGTTCCTCAGCTGAGTATGAGGATTTTTTTTTCATATCATTCAATGACTGGATAGGACGACGAGTTCCTCACTGGTGGTCGCTTTGTGTTTGTTCTAGTTTCATATTCTCTCTCTCTCTCTCTCTCTCTCTCTCTCTCTCTCTCTCTCTCTCTCTCTCTCTCTCTCTCTCTCTCTCTCTCTCTCTCTTCTCTCTCTCTCTCTCTCTCTCTCTCTCTCTTCTCCACATGAGCGCCGACACACGTGCCGCATGTGGTCCATATAACAGCTTTGACAGTTGATCCGAGATCCGGCAGGATTATCATTATTCTTTAGATCATTTTCCCTCTCCCTTCCACTGACATTGTTCATTAAAGCGAGTTATTAACCGCTACAGTCAATGTGAAGATAATTTCATCTGATGCTTTGAGAAAGAGAGTTTTTGAAATAAAGTTTCACTAAAAATAAATCAATGTACAAGAAACCTTGGCGGTGCCTACAAGTATAATGAGAAATGAAGAATTTTAAGGCCAGGCGAAAGAAAGATAAGAGATGAATAGACAGGGAGAGAGAGAGAGAGAGAGGAGAGAGAGGAGAGGAGAGAGAGAGAGAGGAAGGGAGAGAGAGAGAGAGAGAGAGAGAGAGAGAGAGAGAGAGAGAGAGAGAGAGAGAGAGAGAGAGAGAGAGAGAGAGAGAGAGAGAGAGAGAGAGAGAGAGAGAGAGAGAGAGAGAGAGAGAGATGAGATGAGATGGTCACATCATTAAAAAATAAAGGTATATGGTTTGGCTTTACATTTAAATGCCTGATGTCACTGATATGTTTTGATAATTGTTGTTGTTGTTATTGTTGTTGTTGTGTTATTATTATTATTATCATTATCATTTTTGTTTGTTGTACTTTTGTTGATTGAGCCCCATATACTGGAGCAGTAGTTATAATGTTGAGCGCAAGGGTTTGTACAACAATAATTCTTTTATCAACGGGGATTTTGTTTTTATGTGATTTAGGTATATTAGTAAGCCCATTATTATCATTTTTTTGTTGTACATGTTGTTTATGTGTGTCTAAAAAGTCATGCATCTGTCTACATGTACTCCTAGATTTTTGACAGAAACACTTGGTTTGTTATGACAGTCTTCAGATTATATGACTATTTGGGAGGATTTTTGTCTACGTTTTGTGGACTGCCTATAAAGATGCATTGAGCTTTATCAGGATTTAATCTGAGGCCATTATTGTCAAAATGCATAGTTTCTGCTGTAAGAGTCTAGTGATTATTTCTTATAATTTTACTTGAATTGCTTACTTGAATTGAACTGGGGCATCTTGAAGAAACTGAGTCACTGGTATTTTGAACAAAGAGGTAGTTGTTTGTAATTGCTGGTAGGTCGTTAATGAATATTTGAAAAAGATCATGTATGATATGGAGAACTGTGGGACACCGAAAGAGATTGATTTCTTATAAGATATATCATTACGAATTTTGACTGACTGCATTCTTGTGGATATATCACTTCTGAACCAATTGTTGTCAATTCTATTTTTTATTTTGTTTAGCAGGATTTCATGGCTGATAGTTCACACAATGAATATAGAAGTGTTGATAACGGCATTTGAAAGCATTTGTTGAGAGACTTGTCCTAGTTGTGTGTTGTGAGGCCGTGGAAGCAGCTGTCTGTCTGTAAATGAGACTACCGATATTCGTGAAGTAGTCATTTAGATGTTCTATATTGCTAAAAATCTAAAGAAGTGTCTGTGTTATTTTTTTATTTGGTATAAATGCTTTGACTGTTTTTCCATGCTTCTTTAGTGTTGTGTTTACAGTCATTGAACTTATCTCGAAAATAACTTGTCTTGCAGATCATATTCTTTTTCGTCTTCTTCTTTTTACAATTTGTTGCTTTGGTCTCTTTATATCTACTGCTATAGTTGAGTTCTTGGTCTGTGATTTGGCAAGGGACATCAGTTTGGGTAATGAGGTCGGATCTGTTTGGTATAATGACGTCAAGTACGGGTGAGGTGTTTTCTGTGATCCTTGTTTGTTTATTTATAAGATGTTTTAATTTGTTTATCTCAACGATCCAGCTATCATTTGTATTTGATTTGTTTAGATCATCATTTAAGTAACTAGATAAAAAATAAAAAATAAATCTTTTCACTGACATTTCTCTACACACACTGGTAGTCAAATGATTTAGCTGTAGCATGAGGTTGTGCTAATAATGAAGGAAGGATACGTACTGCTACATACATATATACATATAGTTGCGTCTGATGTCCTCTGCAGCTGTATTGTTTATAGCCGTAGTGGAGATTTTACTTGATTTAAAGGTGTCTCTTACATATATGCATATATATTCCACCTCGCCCAGCAACACATCTATAAACGCTAAAATTATGAATATTAATTAAATTACTTGATAATTCTTGCTGAAGCAATGTTTTAATAATGCAAAGGACATCGATATTTCTCTCGGTATTCATTATTTCAATTTCTTCGAAGTGCCAGAGGAGGGATTGTTCATTGATATGCTCTGTTTTGATTGTATTACATGATTTAGCCGTTTGTATTGTTGACTCTGTGATGGTGTTAAACAAGCTGGTCGTTTCTGTACTTATGTTTGTTCAGAAATACTTTAACATTTGTTTGGGGGAAAACATTTGAGTTTATGAATTGTTCTGGGTTTATATCTTTCCTGTAATTGTTACTCTGAAATTAGAATAAAACTATCATATTAGACTTATATGTGATATGAACCACAATCGTTCGCACGTGTGGTAGGGAGGTGGGGGGGGGGGGGGTCAGGGACTCCAGGCACCACTGATGCTTCAGCATTCTTTGGAAGGCACTTGCGTGGTGCCCAGCGAGGGTGTGGTTGGGGAGCTGGTCGTGGGTCAGGTGGTTAAGAGCGGGTTGTAGTGGCATGACACCCCACTACTGTACCACGTCATGTCTTTGGCACTACTGTTCCCCTTGGGATAATATTTCTCCGAAGCGAACGAACGAATGAGCTCAGCCCTTCTTCAAGACGTTCATGTATGCCTACATCAACTTCCGCAGGACTTTCGGCAGGCAGAGGGAGACAGAGGCTTCTGAAGGAGACAGTTGTCGAGACCTGAGCTTCTCTACCCGACGGCTGCCGTACCTTCCGCAGGTTATGATTCACTCATGAGGGGCACGTCAGCTAGTAGGCATTACCAAATCATTGTTGGACGCAACAGGGGGAGGGACCCCAACGTCATTAACTCGCCATGTGCATGTACAGTCCACCATTTTACTATGACATGTTCGTGTCCGTTCCAGGTGACGCCTTGTTGGGCGTCAGTTTTCTTAATTTTCTTTCTCGTTCTCTTATCATAAATCTTCCAGGTCTATTTTATATTTAGATGAATGCTTACCTGTTACATTTACGGATGCTCCATCATTACGCATCACTGTAATTAATGCGTTGGTAGTATCCGAACCTGACTTTGATGCAGATGAACTTTGTTACTGAGAAAAATGTAAGGTTGCATTCGGGTAGCGTTTTATTCAGAGTAGAGGCCATTAAGGCCCAGGTTTTCTACCATAGACCAGATAAATGACGAGCAACTTCCGGATTCTTCCGTCGCTTTACTTTTGTTAGATCACCTGTCTGCCGCTCAACAACTGAAACTTAAATCAGTATTGCTTTCTCATGTCCCTGTTATGCATAGAGAAATGTGACTTAGTAATCGTTCCCAGGACATATGAATATATTCCCACGAGTAATGCTGTGCCCACAGTAACACACCAGTGGAGTCTGCCACAGTCTACTAAATTTAACAGCATTTTAGGGAGGTTTTTAATCTGATAGGTATAAAGACTAGGTATAACACCCCTTATAATCCGGCGTCTAATGGTATGGTGGAAAGATGTAACCACATAATAAAGGACTGCCTGGCAGAATTATGTGAAGTTTCCCCCAACACCTGGAATACTCGCTTAGAGTATGTGCGCCCAATTTGAACATCGCGTTCCATCTGTCAGCAAACAGCTGCTCTGTGCTTTCTTAACGGCATGACTAACCGCCTTACTCGCAGTGGAGAGATCAGGGAGCGCCAGGTTGATTTAATCGTCGCTCGTGACACCGCGATGACAGGCACCCAAAGAAAGGGAGAACATGGAAGGCGTAGATCGGAGCACAGGTCTGGCATCCAAATGTCTTGGCCCTCTGAGAATAATTAAGAAAGCGGGTCCTGTATCTTACGTAGTAAGATGTGTCCCTGGCGGAACACAGGGTGCACTGTAATCAAATTAGACTAGTCAAAGTCAATAATCAACTTCAATTGATGATGGCCGAAGGTATGAGTCAGCCTATGCAGGATGAGGCTGGCCGTAATCCAGATGACTCCCTAAACGTATTGTTGCTTGACCTTGTATGGTCACCTGAAGCATTGTAACCAGCCTTAGCTAGTTAGTGTATGTATTTTAGTGCCATGTGTCACATGTTTAGCGTTACGCATTTGTTCGGTGTTTAAAACTCTCATATCATGATAGTTCAGTGTTTATTGTTATGTCATGTTTGGTTTCTGCTTCTGAGCAGGTATCACGTCTTGGCCCATCAGTTTGCTGATGGCCGACTACTGGTAGCAATTAGCTAGTCTATCTTGCTTTCGATGATACTTTGATTGATGGTAGATAGTGTGTCCGGGTGCTTTGATGACTTGATGTTTGTGGAAGAGAGAGAGAGAGAGAGAGAGAGAGAGAGGGAGGAGAGGGAGAGAGAGAGGGGGGGGGGGAGGGAGAGGGAGAAAGAGAGAAATAGGGAGATAGAGAGAGGGAGAAAATGAGAAAGAGGGAGATTGATCGATAGAGAGAGAGGGGGTAAAGAGGGGGAGAGAGAGAGACAGAGAGAGAGGGGGGGGCAAGAGAGAAGAGAGAGAGAGAGAGAGAGAGAGAGAGGGATGACAGGATGAGATCGCAAGAACCCACTGCGTGTGTCCGTACCCTTGGAAGTGATTAGCAAAGGCATCGAGGCAAGAATTAACCGATATTGGCGCGTGATTCCTCAACGCGTAGCATATTTTCTTCTCATCAGGATGCCGCCCTATGAACCCAAGGATCTCATTACATAAGTAGCTCGAGGAAGAAGGGAGGGAGAGGAGAGGGAGTAAAGGAAGGGAGAAGAGGGTAAGGGAAGGAAGAATGGAGAAAGGAGAAGAGACCAAGGGAAGGAAGAAGGGAGAAGAGAGTAAGGGGAGGAAGAATGGAGGAGGAAGAAGAGGGTAAGGGAAGGAAGAAGAGGTAGGTGAAAGAAGAAATGGTGAAGGGAAGGGAGAAGTGGTGAAGGGAATAAGATAAGGGGGAAAGGGAGGGGAACGATCATTTGATAGATGGAGCGGAGATAATCATGGATCAAAGAGAAAATGCTCCTTCAAAGGCGAAGAAACTGCAGCCAAGATGGTGACGACGATGATGTCAAGGCAAGTGAAGCCTCAGTTAAGTCGGCAAGGCTTCCGGCGGGCTTCCTGGTGATGCCTTCTGAGGTTCTGTCGAGCTGTTGTCACTATATAACGCTGGAGAAAAGACGTGAATGGGAGTGAATAACTTGGCGAAGCGAGAGGTGTAATTTCCGCGTCTCGATGTTAGATCTGCATGAAATGTGTGCGGTTCTGCGGGAGAGACAGCAGCAATACGCAACGGTAACATCCTATCTCAATCATGCTTCCACTATGCTTGCATGTTAAAGGTTCTTACAACTTTGGAGAAAAAAGAAAAAACAAAACACAGTGTGTATTGTGAATCATGCAGAAGTAATTCATTTAATGCATGTCTCTACACTCCTTTATTTGATGCATGACTGCTGCATTTACTGACTTGTAATCCTAAACTTAGGGACTTAGGGTGTTATCATTGGAGGGATATGATGAGTTTACAACTGTGGTAGATTTTTAAAACATTTACCGTGGACATTGTGGCTAAAGGAACATTTAAGCATTAAGAAAATGTAAAAAAAAAATAACAAGATAACAAATAAACAAGATAATAAACAAGAAAACAGACGCAGACGAAAAACAAATGGCAAAAAGACACATAAATACTCATGGTGATAGATATATAGACTCCAATGGATGACCATATGGGTAGATAAATGGATAGACAAATGTTCATATGGATAGATAAATGGATAGACAAATGTTCATATGGATAGATAAATGGATAGACAAATGTTCATATGGATAGACGCAGACAAATGTTCATATGGATAGATAAATGGATAGACAAATGTTCATATGGATAGATAAATGGATAGACAAATGTTCATATGGATAGATAAATGGATAGACAAATGTTCATATGGATAGATAAATGGATAGACAAATGTTCATATGGATAGATAAATGATAGATAAATGTTCATATGGATAATAAATGGATAGACAAATGTTCATATGATAGATATGGGTTCATATAGATAGATAAATGGATAGACAGATGTGTGTATGGGCGTCCATGTGTGTGTTTGTGTATGAGTGAGTGTGTGTGTCTGCGTGATCCTATTATTAAAGCAGTTAGCTTCTGACAGGGAAAATGGCAGGGATACACGAGCGCTGTATAAATATTCCAATGAATTTCTGTTTTATATTCTTTATCTTATTCAAGACACAAATAACAAATAACAAGAAGTAATATATGATGCAGCAAATTTGCTCACGTTTTATTAATTTCTTGTGCTTCGAGATGCAACAGAGGGATAAGGGTAATAACAAGGATGATTAATCACATATCCAGCATGATATCAGTGCATGCATTGTGGATGTATACTTCAGTCAAACTGCCTGAATTTTCTGCTTTATTGGGCGTTATTATATAGGCTTGAAAAGGTATCCAGTTTCACAAAGTAATTATTGTTCAAAACCACTGACTGATGAAGCATTCGGGACAAAAAGCTGCGGATTTTGTAAGCTATTTGAGAGACTTTCCACTTCTGTAACATTATATGCAGTTTGGACACAATTTATCGCTGTTGATTAAAAAAAAAAGGATGAATAGATTTAAAAAAAAATAAAAAGTGAGTAATTTTCACTTCCAGCAACTCCCACCCAAATTTACTGTAAAAATACTGCTTCCGTGCAATTGGGAATTTAATTCTGCCGCAACTGTTCGGTCTCTATGATCTGAAGAGGAAGCAGATCTAGATATTTTTTCATGTGTATTTTTCCTTTCCTTCCTTTCTTTCGTTTGTCATTTCTTTTTTTCTTTTTTGCGTAATTCTCTCTTTGCAGATTTTCTCTTCCCACGAAAGTTCCAAAGTCTTAGGGAAAGTTAAAAACCATTGTGAGAATTTCGTCTTCCTTTCCGAGTCATTTTCACTTTGACCTTCTGCGATTTTTTTACTTCCTTTTTTCATTAGATAGAAACTTTAATGGATCATAATAGTAACTCTTTTGCTACAGAATGGATAAAATATCTGAATCATCCTCATCCTCATCCTCTTAAACATAACCATCACCATCATCATCATCATCCTCTTAATCATAACCATCATCATCATCAATCATCATCATCATCATCATAGAATATAAATCTAACAGCAATATCACTGAAGCGTTTAATACAGATATTAAAGGGACATGCATAAGCCCAAATAATGTATGTGTTCATATAAAACGTTTATTAGACACGATTAACTAAACGCTGGGTGTTATATATTTGATAACAAATAAATGATTAGATTAGAAGTAATCAGTTATTCAATATTTTAAGATATTAATAACTGTATTCACTTTGTAATTGATAATTTTTATAGTAATTTATTAAGATAAAAAAAAAAAAATTGAATAAGAACGGAAGAAATATAAGAAGACGAGGAGGAAGTGGTGGTGATGTGGGTGGAGGCAGAGGAGGAGAAGGAAGAAGAAGAGTAAGAGGAGAACGAAGAAAAGGAGTAGGAGGAGGAAGCGGAGGAAGAATAGGAGGAGGAGGAGGCGGAGGCGTAGGGGAAGTAGGAAGAGGGCGAGGAGGAGATAGAGGAGGAGGATGAAGAAGAAGAGAAGGAGGAGGAGTAGAAGTAAAAATAGGGGGAAAGAAGAAGGAGGAGGAGGAGGAGAAATAAGAAGAAGAGAAGGAACAGGAGTAGAAGGAAAAGAAGGATGAGGAGGAGACGGTGGAAAGGAAAAGAGCAGAAAGAAGTAGTAAATAATAATACAAAATAAAGAGAGCAAAAGTGAGAAATAGAAAAAAAATGAGAAGACAGACGAGGGTAAAAATATAAACAGGAAAAAAAGAAGAAACAGAAGAAACTAGAAGGACTCAAGGAGCGCATACCTCCGCCAAGGCAATAAGGTCACTGATCCAATAAAAATATTCACAGGAAGAATTACACTAAAATCAATTTTTTCTCACGTAAACTGGTGACGTCCGTAAACATAAGCTCCTTGGCGGATGTAATAAAGGTAATGGTAATGATAATAGACTCCTGTTTATAGGCTCAACTGATGCAATAATTGAAAAAAATCCTGGATCCTGATCACCACTAAGATTTAATGGCATCTAAGTTAATCTGACACACCTCTGTTAAAATTATATTCATAACTTTTGAGTTATCCTGTTAACCAACGGACAAACTAAATAACTAACCAACGCTACCAAAAACAACTTCCTTGGCGGAGGTAACTAAGGCAACAGAGAGAGAAAAAAAGAGAAAAGAAGAGAAAAAAGAAGAGAAACCGATATGTCTAGAAACCGAGGAAGGAAAACAAAATCCCTTGCGTTTCTTACAAGTCCTTCCCTAGAAATACTTTTAGTTTTATTCCTTTTCGTGTTTCCATTTATCTTTTTTTCTTTCTTTTTTATTCGTTGTTTTTATTCCTCTCCGTGTTTCCGTTTCTCTCTTTTTTATTCCTTTTTTATTCTTTTTATTTCTCTCTGGGTTTCCGTTTCTCCCTTTTTTATCCCCCTTTTTCTTCCTTTTTTATTCCTCTCCGTGTTTCCGTTTTTCTCTTATTTATTCATCCTCCTGTTTCCGTTTCCCTCTTTTTCCATCGGCCCGCTGTTTACTCTCTCAATATCTCACAACGAATCAGCTGTTTCCGTTCTGAAGAGTGAGTGGCGTCGATCTCTCTTTTTTACTGCGAGTGATTTATTGCTACAGCTGTTGCGTCTTGTTTGAAATCTCTTTACACAGCGGAAGTTGATTAATGAGAATACTTCGGGAAGCAGTTGGTTTGTACACAACGAATGATTCATTTATGTAAATGTTATATCTTGATATGTGGTAAAACGTGCTGCTTTTCATTTTGTCTCTCTCTCTCTCTCTCTCTCTCTCTCTCTCTCTCTCCTCTCTCTCTTCTCTCTCTCTCTCTCTCTCTCTCTCTCTCTCTCTCTCTCTCTTTCTTCTCTCTTTCTTCTCTCTCTCTCTCATCTCTCTCTCTCTCTCTCTATCTCTATCTATCTATCTATCTCTCTCTCTCTCTCTATCTATCTATCTGTCTTTCTATCTATCTATCT
>NW_020872450.1:325886-333386 GCF_003789085.1 Penaeus vannamei
TTGTCCTGCACCTGCCCGTAGTACTTTTGATGTGTGTGGTATTTTGCACCAATAAAGGTCACTTGCAAATCTGAGTTTTCAAGAACCTACAGACAAAGGAACACAGAAGATGGCGCAGTGATAAGTCTAAACTCTGCAAGTGAACCTGGAAGGCGCCGATTTGCTCCCCTCAGTGCCTAGCAACCGTCGTTCCCGCCTCCTAAATTTGAATTTTCGTCGCGGATCTTACAGTGTCCAACAGTTTATAGTTCAGTGATAAGTGATAGTGCAGTGTTAGTGCATATTGTGTGGGGAAGGTTTGCGGGAGTCTCAGCATCACACCTAGTGCAGCACCATTTTTTCTCGCCAACCCGGAGAGCGCTCGAAGCGCGTCTGGCCCCTCCGAGTTCCGATCGGTGACTGACTGGACTTCTCGCCTCAACCGCCATCACCGAGCGCGGCCGTTCCAGCAACGCGCAAAACCTCCCCCGCCACACATGCACTTACCACGAACTGTAGAAGAATTCGTTCTTTTTTTTCGATATTCACGCCCAAGAACGAATCGTTGCACTATTTCAGGCACTAAAATTGCACTGTTTGTAAGATCAGCTCGTCAAAGACACCAAACTCGATATTGGCTACGCCTCAGGAAGACCATTTTCAGGCCGGAAATGATGACTTGGGTGATGGTAATGATGACAGCGGCGAGCCAAACGTCCTTGAGAGTGGTGAGGCCGATGTACCACCATCCCTCCCACCCCCTCTCCCCCTCACCCTTCCAGCCCCTCGCAGCACAGTCCAGGTAACCAAGAGCTGCAGTATTTGATCCACTACCTCCAAGTTACCCGCATTTCTGACGAGGAAAGACGACGACAAGACGAAGAAGCACGACGAGCAGAGCTTCAAGAATACCGTCTTCAAATGGAGCAACAGCGACAGCTAAACGACGAACGTTTCATGCAGCTACTCAGCATGATAACTCCCAAGCCCCTCCAGGTACAGCAAACCAGCCCAGAACAGCAAGCACCAGCTGCTCACCAGCTTTCGCCTGTTCCACCTGTTGCCACCACGTCAGGATCTCCACATGCTCCCATTACTGCTGATACCCAGCCCTCCTCAGCTACAGTCCGACGTCACCTACCAACTATTCCGTCAGTGGCGTCGCAAGTTCGAGGACTATTCTGTGCTAATGGGCCTCCACAGTCTACCCCCAGCCACACAACACATATACCTCCGCACATGTGTTTCGCTGGAAGTTCAGCGGCTGCTGCATTACACTCTGGCAATACCTCCTGACTCATCCATGCCAGTAGTCCAAGTCCTCGACGCTTTACAGCAGTATTTCCGCAACTTGCAGAACGAAGCCCTACGACGCCGGGAACTCCTTTCCTGCAAGCAGACGCCTGGTGAGCCCTTCTCTGCCTTCTACGCCCGCATGAAGGACTTAGCTGACGAAGTTGAACTCTGCACAAGGGACCGCACTACCTGTGCTGCAACACAGCTTAAGATGATTCTTTTGCTGGGCGTGCGTGAAGAGGAACTCGTGCAGCGCCTTGTCTCCCTCGACAGCCAGGCATCTTTAGATGACTTTGTCACCTGCTGCAGAACCTTTGAGTCCTCCAGGGCCGCTGCATCTGCTATCGTTGCTGCCCCCAGCCAACTCAACATCCTCTCTTCATACAAGAGGAACCAACGCCGCCAGATGACAGCTACGACTAAGCACACGCCTCAACGCTGTCAGTCTCCACCGTTGACCAAGGACTCGCTCGCCTCCTGTAGGTCTTGTACCCGTCAACATGCCGTGGGACATTGCCCAGCAAAAAATAGTACCTGCCCAAATTGTGGGTACAAGGGTCATTGGCACCGTACGCCCCGGTGCCCAGCAAAGGACTCTGAATGCACCACTTGCCACAAACAGGGTCACTTCGCCAAGTGCTGCAAGTCCACCAGGAAGACCTCTACCAACCAGACTCGTAGAGCACGTAGAGTGTCCACCGGCAGGACCCCTAAGCCAGTCAATATCACCCTGTCCTATGGCTCAAAGTCCTCCCAACTACTGATGCTACCTGACACTGGAGCTGATATCACGGTGATTGGCCCGAAGCACCTGGAATCCTTGGGAATCCCCAGATGCAATCTTTCACCCCCGCCTGCAACTGACGTCCTCACAGCAGATGGGTCGTCCATGACTCCAGCTTTGGGTTGTTTCGAGACCACCCTCCAGCTCGGTCAAGCGTCCTGCAAGGCCATTGTCCACATTCACGAGGACATCCAGACACCTCTGCTCTCGTATGGCCACTGCGTGGACCTGGCCATCGTCTCAACAGATTTCCCAAAGCCCATCCTCTCTGTGACCCATGTCAACAGATGTGCACAGCAGATGCCTGCCTCAGCAATGTCGTCCCCCACTACTGCTCGGACCTACTTCCTACAACACTTCAGCGACGTCCTAGTGTCTAAGACTGACCTCCAGACTACGCCATTGAAGAAGATGTCTGGCCCACCAATGAGGATCCACCTTCAGCCAGGTGCGACACCCTTTGCCATACACACGCCTAGACATATACCTTTCGCCTACCGGGACCAGGTCAAGGAGGAACTTGATTCCCTGGTGCAGCAAGGGATCATTTCGCCCGTCGGTGACAAGCCCTCCGAGTGGTGCCATCCGATGGTCCTCGTACCTAAGCCTGGCAATGGTGTACACATCACAGTGGACCTCACACGCCTTAACTCCCAAGTGTCCAGGCCTACACCCATCGCCCACACCCGCTGACGCTATCTGCACCATCACTCCATCTGCCAAGTTCTTTACTAAGGCAGATGCATTACATGGATATTGGCAAATGGACCTTGCGGAGGAAGACCGTCACCTCACGACGTTCATAACACCTCATGGGCGCTACTACCACTGCAGAGGACCTATGGGATTTGCCGCTACTAGGGATGCCTACTGTCTTCGCGGAGACCTGGCTCTGCAAGGCATCACCAACTGCGTAAAGGTAGTGGATGATATCCTCCTCTTCGACAGTGATTTACCGACTCACTTCCGACGAGTTTTCCAGATGCTATCCAGGTGTCGCACCCACGGCATAACCTTGAACAAGGACAAGTCCTTGGTAGCCGCCACCAATGTCAGTTTTTGTGGATATAACATCTCACCAGAGGGCATCGCTGCAGACCCTGAAAAGGTTGCAGCCATACGAGACTACCCTACACCCTCCAATATTACGGACCTCCGGTCGTTCATGGGTCTTGTGAATCAGCTGGCCGACTTCTCACCAGAGATTGCGGCCACTGACCAGCCTCTCCGCCCTCTGATGTCACCAAAACGGTCCTTTACTTGGACCCCAGACCATGACCAGGCATTCGGGAAGGTCAAGGCTGCCCTCCTATCGCCCCCAGTCTTGGCTCCTTTCAACCCGAAACTGCCAGTGACTCTACAAACTGACGCCTCTTGCCTCTATGGTCTGGGATACGCCCTATTTCAGGAACATGGCCACGGCCAGCTCCGGCTCGTCCAGTGTGGCTCACGGTTTCTAACCGACGCCGAGTCACGCTACGCCACAATCGAGCTGGAGATGCTGGCTGCTTCATGGGCCATGGGAAAGTGCCGCCTGTACCTTGCCGGCCTCCAGCACTTTACCCTTCATACTGACCACAGGCCATTGATCCCAATCCTGAACCACTACACGTTGGATGCCATAGAAAACCCCCGACTCCAGCGTTTGAGAGTGAAGATGGCTCCATATGTCTTCACCGCTGTGTGGCGCGCCGGCAAGACCTTGTGCGTCCCTGACGCCCTCTCTCGGGCACCTGTCAGCCACCCCACATTTGACAACGAAGAAGAGTGTACCATGACAGCTGCACACGTCCGGTCCCTTGTTTCTACGAATGCTACCTCAACAGACGGCCAGGCCACAGCTCCTATCCTCGACGACGACAGGACTCTACAGGAGCTTCGCGCCGTCGCATCACAGGACCAAGATTACCGCCGCCTCTTGGAGTATGTCACCACAGGATTTCCCTCCAACCGCTACAGCCTACACGCCTCCATCCTCCTGTACTGGAAATTGCGGGACAGCTTGTACGCAGATGGAGAGCTTGTGCTACATGGTCCCCGCATTGTTGTTCCTGCTACACTCCGCCGTCGCACCTTGACCCACCTCCACGATAGTCACAGAGGAGTCGAAGCCACCCATCGTCGCGCCAGGCAGACTGTCTACTGGCCTGGTATCGACTCTGACATAAAGAGTACAGTCGAAGAGTGTGACTCCTGCCAACGTCTGCAGCCCAGCCAACAGCAGGAACCCTACCTATGCGATGACCAGCCATCACGCCCCTTAGTGTCTGTGTCCGCTGACTTTTTTCAAGTAGCTGGGAAGTCTTTCCTGGTCATTGCAGACAGACTTTCAGGGTGGCCCGTGGTTACTTTCTGTGGTCAGGACACAACCGCAACTAAGGTCATGCGCATGTTTTGCCGGTACTTCCGAGAAGTCGGTGTACCTGTTCGTCTCAGGACCGATGGAGGGCCCCCATTCACCAGTGAGGAATTCAGGAGGTTTACTGAACGCTGGGGTGTCCACCACCTTGTGACGTCCCCACACTATCCACAGTCTAATGGCCCCGCCGAGGCTGCGGTCAAGTCCGTGAAGCACTTGATCCTCAAGACGGCGCCTGACGGCAACATCGACTGTGAGGCGTTCGACCGGGGCCTGCTAGAGTTCCGGAACACCCCAACCCCTGCTGGCCGCTCTCCTGCCCAGATTTTGTATGGCCATCCTCTTCGGACTTGTGTCCCTGCCCACCCCCAGTCCTTCTCTGCAGAGTGGCAGACCAAGTCTGACGACTGGGACCGCCGTGCCGCTGCCCAAGCCGACCAAATGACTAGCCTCTATGATAGCCATGCCCGTCCTCTTCCAAGGCTATCTGTAGGCCAGCGTGTCCGCATTCAGGACCACAAATCCCTCCGATGGGATAAAGTCGGTGTAGTCATGGGCTGTGGTAGGTCCCGACAGTATGAAGTGCGACTACCCAGTGGACGCGTATGGTGGCGTAACCGCAGACATCTCCGCCCAGTGCCAGTGCTCAAGTGTGAACCCTCATTCTTGTCCCCTGTGTCCCCTTGCCAAGACCAGGAAACAGGGTCGTTACATGTTCCTCCCGTTACCCCACGTCGCTCACCCAGACTCGTAGCAAAGAGTCCCGTATCCGCTCGAGATACCACTACGAGCGTAAAGGGAGGGAGAGGTGTATAGATATTATTATTATATACAGTGTACCATTTGGTTTATGTAACATTTTATTTGTAAGCCCTGCATCTTACTTTACTTTTATAGTTATGGTCCCTCGGACATTCCAGGCAGGCACCAAACCCCTCAGCCAATCAGAGAGCGAGACAGCTGAGCCGAGGAGACTGCAGGTTGCATTTGTTTTGTCCTGCACCTGCCCGTTGTACTTTTGATGTGTGTGGTATTTTGCACCAATAAAGGTCACTTGCAAATCTGAGTTTTCAAGAACCTACAGACAAAGGAACACAGAAGATCTCTCTCTCTCTCTCTCTCTCTCTCTCTCTCTCTCTCTCTCTCCCTATTTTTTCCTCTCTCTCTCTCTCTCTTTCTCTCTTTTTTCCTCTCTCTCTTTCGTTTTCTCTCTCTCTTTCTCTCTCTCTCTCTCTCTCTCTCTCTCTCTCTTGCTTTACATATTTAAAGTCTTTACTCGGTTACAGATACCTTCCTTTTTATACATTTTCTTTTCAAAACCTTTCGTCTTTCTCTTTCCTTTATTGACTCACTTTTTTACTCAAATGTCTTTGTCACTCATATTCTTTCTCTCCTTTCACCATTCATCATCGTTGTCATGAATTCATCCCTTTTCTCATGTTCATCCAACCACCTTAATATATTTTGTGATGCTCTTTATCCGTTTGCGTTTCTCCCTCCTCCTCTCTTCATGCATATTGTCCTTACACTTTTATTGGTATTCTCTCGCATTTCTCTCTTCGGCTGATCGTCTTTTTCTCTCTTCGGCTGATCATCTTATTTTTTTTCTTCTGCTAATCATCTTATTTTTCCTTTTCAGTTGATCGACTTATTTCTCCCTTTGGCTGATCATCTTTTTCTCTCTTCGGCTAATCACCTTATTTCTCTTTTCTGCTAATCATCTTATTTCTCTCTTCGGCTGATCATCTTATTCCTCTTTTCGGCTAATCATCTAATTCCTCTCTTCGGCTGATCATCTTATTCCTCTCTTCGGCTGATCATTTTTTTCTCTTAACAGGCGGGTTCGAGTCCCAACTACGGTACTGAGTAAGGTTCCTCGGGGCGAAGACCTCTCGATGTCAAGGCCAAAACTTCTTTAATAAAGGCATCGTCCTAGTTCTTGCGAGGATGAGGATATGATATCAAGCATCGTCCTTCATTCTATAATCCTCTTCAATATCTATTTATGTCTCAGCATCTCTCTTTCAATTTATCTCTCTGTTTATCTCTGTATTTATCTATCTTAAGGAACAAGCTTCAAACAAAACCGCCTGATATTAGCGTGATTCAGTATCAACCTTCCATAACTGCTGGAAAAAAGACATATCAAACTGACACCTTGCTTTGTCAACCGAAATGAACAAAGGGAGACAATCTTGTAGGATTCTGTAAAGGAAAAAACCTACTCATGACAAATTGCTGTTTCACCAAAAGGAAAACAAATAAAACCATTCCTGAAAAAAAGATGCACACTAAAAGCTAAAAGGCTAGGGACTGAAAAGCAACGGATAACCAACAAAAAATTTAATCTGAAAATTCAAAGAAGAATGGGGCGAGATGAAAAGATAGAAAGAAAGAAACACACAAATGAACGAGGCATCGAAATCAAACAACAATCTGTAACTGATTCCATAATAGAGCCAGATCAACGATTTATAAAATTGGAAATAAAAGTCAGGCCAACGATTGATGTTATAAAAGATGAAAAAGAAAATAGACTCTGTGATAGGTCAGATGTCAGGAGCAGAAGGAAATCTTTTTGTGAAATTCTACACAAGAGAAAAAATATCCCAATGTTACTATTGCTCCAGATTTTGAAACAATCGAAATGGAAATGCCACCCTTACTTTCAGAAGCAATCTGTAGAATGAAAAAGAAGAAAAAATGCTGCAATCGACGAATTACCTAAAATCATCAAAAGAATTGCCGGAGGAAACATGTACGAATTTTTCAATGAGTTGTGAAATACATATAGGATTAGGTAACTAAAAAAAAGGATACTTTCAAACGCGCAACCAGTCAGAGAGCAGCGTTCATACCTCCCCTGAAAGACAGCTGTAGAACGACTTAAATTAAAAAGGATGAAGTAATTGCAGACGAAGAAGATCATTGTAAACCGGGAAGAAGCACTTACAATCAAATCCTAAACTTGGTCACGGTAAGTTTAGGAATCAAAAGAAACATTTATCTATGATTTTTTTTTTTATCTATCGAAAAGTATGTGACACAACAGAGCAAGACACTAGGGAAAATCATGATTGAT
>NW_020872450.1:358386-360886 GCF_003789085.1 Penaeus vannamei
TATTATCTTAACAATAATCATTGATATTATCATTTTAACATTATTAAAAAAAAAGTGTGAAGTTCATTTAAACAATGATAATAGCAATTTTAATTGGTATTAATATTTATAAAATTATTATAATCATTATCTTTTATCATTATCTTTATCCTCATATTCAGGTATCGCAATGGTGCAAATTATTGTATTTTTCAGATTTTTTTTTTATTCAGTCATTTTAGCATTAAAAAAGCTAGATCTGCCACATTGATACTTTTTTTTTAACATCTGTTGAAAAGTTATTTTGCCGCATTTCACTTACTTCCAGCAGTGACGAAATTGTATTTTCATTCTGTTCAAAGCAATCATTTTTGCTTTTCTACGCCATACCCATACTGCTGCTTTATATATTTTTTGTGAGTACAGTTTTGAAAAATAATGATTTTTTTTTTTTTTTTATTGAGAACCATCAAGGTGATATTTGGGTTATGTATTCTAATGAAGATCAGGAAATGATGTTTTTATGTCATAGTTTTGTGAAGAAATTACTAAAGAATATGAAAAAGTTGCCTTCTTCTTTCTTTACATCTCATGGATATGCAATAAGTTTGTATAATGCAAAGGACAAAGATAAACTTTACCAAGTGAATACCCTTCGGAAACTTGTTAGATGACTTCGATTCTTTTATGTATCTTACCAACCGTCTTCCCACAGTCGATGAAAATAGCGTCTGCTAGAAGTAAAAGAGTACTCTGTCTAGTCTTTGTATCCTTTTGGAGTAGGTTGTTTAAGGCAGCGAATCCAAATAGCCTTGCATTGAAGATTTTTTCTTAAATGTGAAATGGTTGTATTTGCAGAAAATGTTTAAACTTTCGAACTACTGATATAGTATGTATATACGTACTCTGAGTCTTCAGAATGTACTATAGCTTTTTTTTGGTAGTTTCCAGGAGTGCAAAATAGAGAACAGGTGCCATAAACAGAATCATTCAAAGTGTTTACATTGTTCATGGATACGTTTTCCCTCTATTGGCGTGAACTGTGATTCCGGTGTTTTTCATTTTCCGCTTCAAAAGTTTACCCTAATTTTGTCGATTTTTTTTTTTTTTTTTTTTTAACGTTTGGGATGATGCTTAGCTAATCATATCACGCACATACACGTAGATAGACAGATCAATAACTTGACAAACATATAGACAGAGAGATAATGGGTGGATGGCTGGCTGGGTGGATAGATGTATAGTTATTGATAAATTGATAGACAGGTAGATACATAGACAAAAAAAATTGTATATATATTTATATGCAATGAATAAATATACGTATATATAATAAACGGACAGACAGATAGATAAACAGATAGATAGATTGCCAGATAAATTTATAGAAAAAATGATAGACGGAAGGAGAGACATATAGGCAAAATGAACTATAGATACCTATTTATGCATATACATCATATAAAAATTATCTACATGTAAACAAAGCAGTAAAAATACCACATCTACAATAAGTTGAAAGGAAATAAACTAAGAAAGACAAGATTTCTACCTTATCTTCTAATTTTCTTTGGGAAATGCATTAAATCTGTACCTTATTCTAGGAGAAACGTACTTCACAAACTTTAACATCTTTTAAGAAATTCGCCAGAAGGATCCGACAGACAGCCTCTTTCCTGTTCTCTCTTCGCGGACTTCGCAGCTGATGTCTGTCAGGTGTAATCTGGAATGTCTGAAGATGACGTAGAGTTTGGACAGCCAGTGGACTAATATTATTGATATTAGTCTTCATGGTTATGCATGTACTCTCCTTAGTCTGCCTTCGCGGATAATACTATTAAGACGCTAATTCATAACGCTTATGTTGCTAATGTGTGCAGCCTCTCACGTCCGTTCACCAGAGAGTGTAAAGTGTAAAGAGCTTATGTGAATCTTAATTGTCTAGGTTTGAATATTTTTTTTCTTCCAGTTGACACACATAGTTATTTTAATATGTTCGCTGGGCCTGTGGATGTGTTTTTCCTTTTATTTAGCGTGAAACAGGATTCCGGTGTTTGTTATTTTCCGCCAAAAAAGTTTGCAGGTCTGCCACAGTTGGTACTGACTTATGTTTTGTCGTTTGCCATTGTATTTTGTTATTGGAATACTGTGGACCTCTCTCTCTTTCTCTCTATCTTTCCCTCTCCTACTCTTCCTCACCTCTCCCTCTCCCCCTCTCTCTCTCTCTCTCTCTCTCTCTCTCTCTCTCTCTCTCTCTCTCTCTCTCTCTCTCTCTCTCTCTCTCTCTCTCTCTCTCTATATATATATATATATATATATATATATATATATATATATATATATACATATGTAGATATTGTGTATATATACGTATATATGCATGTTTATTCTTTACTACCATTTTTTTTTGGTGATTATCATTGTAATTAGTTTTATTATCATTATTGATACTATTATTGTTTCCTGACTATCATCATTGTTATTACTATTTTCATATCATTATCATCATTATAACCATCAT
>NW_020872450.1:370886-373702 GCF_003789085.1 Penaeus vannamei
TTATAACACACTGACTACTATATCTTAACACTATAACACCTAATATTACTATATATAACTATTGTGTGTGTGTGTGATGTGCTGTGTGTGACTAATCAACTAATCATAGCTCATACTACATCACTACATACTAACTCTAATACACTTTACAAATTACCACACAGTGACTATATATACATATATATATATTATATATATATATATATGTATATATATGTATACTTATTAACCATATTAACACTCTCAACACGTATATATATTATACTATATATATAACGGTATACTACTACACTAACACTATAACACACACATACTACCCTAATACACTATAAACCTACTTAACCACGATCACACTATCAATATGTGTGTTGTGCTAGCTCGCTGTGTGTGTGTGTATCATACACACATACTATATAACACACTACACTCATACAACACTAAATACTATAACACACACCCACACACACTACAATATATACTATAACTAACTAATAACACTATATATAACTACCACATACTAGCCTATATATTATTAACTAATTCACACACTAATATACTATAACTAACTATAATACATCATACTACTATATACAACTAATCATCATATAATATGTAGTATCTATGTATACTATATATATATCTACACAACACACACCCACACACCTACACATACCTAATCAGCCTATTAATATACTAACTATATATAACTAAACAACACTAATACGCTACTTAATACTTAGTAACACCACACATACCATACACACGCCTACACACTAACACATCATAGACACACATATTACTGATATACTATATAACGCCAATATCAATACCTACAACACCAAAACAACCAACACACACACCCACACCTAGCAACCTTATACACCCTATACACAATATCACATCACCTACATCAACACAACTACTAATTACACTGATACCCATATACATATACTAACACCACACACCACACACACACATACATATAACAATTACCAATACACACACATCACACAACAACACACACACACACACACACACCACAACACACCACACACACACCACCAACCAACATAACAGCTCATCTTAACTAACACACCTAACACACATCAATACATATAACCTATATACTACTTATATTATAATTTACTAACATACACATATACTATATTACTACTATAACTATCAACACAACCCTATAACGCAATATCCAATTAACCAACACAACAAAACCACACAACACATACCACACACACACTATACAGTATACATATACATTAGCTTACATATACATATACAGTACTGACCTATTACATATACAACATAAAATCACACACATCACATTACCACACCACACCACACACCCAACACACACACACCACACACACCACCAACCACACACACAACCAACCACACCATCATCACAATACACAGGAGACTGTAAACATACTCACTATTAACTATATATACTTTTATACCTACCTACTATCAGCCCTATAAACAATATGAAACGTATAATACTCATGTATATATACACAATACTATACTATATACATCATATATACATTCATCAACGCCCATATACAATACGACACACACACACAAACACCAACACATCATACACCTATACAGATATCACACTAACTACACACACTAATACCATTATACATAACACCATCACAACTATTACAACACACACATATACATGATAACATAGATATACCACCACACTAACACAACATAGCGAACAGATATACACATACCAACCACATACAGACAGGTATATATAATATAATACATAAATACGTAACAACATACACAGACTGTAACTACACTCATACACTATAAATAATATTATTGGTGATAAGTGATATGATTTATATGTAGTATGTAATTACTGATATATGTATCATAATGTATACATGCACACTATATCGCTATAATGCTAGATATGTATACTAGTGAAATGTTGCGTGTGTCGATGCTGTGTGTGTCACGTGACGGTGATGGTGCTGATATTGACTATTGGCGGTTACTAAGTATGATAAATATACAATATATCATATCACTAACAGGACAGGAACAGGACACACACACACAGAGACAGACAGACACACAAACACACTAGACCAGACAGACACACACACACAGAGACAGGACAGACACACACACAGACGAAGACAGACACAGCACACACAGAGACAGGACAACGACACACACACAGAGACAGAGACAGCACACACACAGAGACAGACAGACGAGCAGACACACAGAGACAGACAGACAGACACACAACAACACAGAACAGACAGAACAGACACACACACAGAGGACAGACAGCACACACACAGAGACAGACAGACACACACCACAGAGACAGACAGACACAGACACACAGGAGGACAGACAGACACACACCACACTGAGACAGATCAGACACACACACCATCTGAGACAGACAGACAGACCACACGCAAAAAACACACACAGAACACACACAGACATTACAAGGACACCACACACACACAGACATACAGACACACACACACACAGACATACAGACACACACGCACACACACAGACATACAGACACACACACACACAACACATACAGGACACACCACCACACACACACACACACCACACACCACACACCACACACACACACACACACATACAGGACACACACACACTGAGGACATCACAGACACACACACACTGAGACAGACACACACACACACTGAGACAGACAGGACACCACACACTGAGACAGACAGACCACACCACACTGAGACAGACACAACCACACACACACACTT
>NW_020872450.1:373802-381302 GCF_003789085.1 Penaeus vannamei
GACACGACCTGGCCAGGGAGAATGTACCACACTTCAGGGGAGACACGACCGCTTCACAACCCTTGAAGAAAAATCAGGCAATTGAAGGCTGGATTCGCGCCATTGAAAATCTAGTAAAACCTCCCACTAGTGAAGCCTTCATGCAAGCTGCAAGAGCCAACTGCCGAGGCCCGGCAGAACTCATTGTCAACTCCCCACTGTTTGACGGCATCCGAGATTGGGATATCTTCAAGGCTTCGCTTCGTGCAAAGTTCCGAGGTACCTACACATCTTCTGATTTCTTCAAGGTGCTCTACGAGAACAAGATGGTTGCTGGCCAAGCCCCTATGGACTTTTACATCCAACTAGAAGGTTCAGTTTACCAGGGATACCGCGACCATAGAGAGGCCATTGGAGATCCCTCTGAGCTCATTCGCCGTGTCTTCCTGTCTGGGCTACCATCTTGGCTCCGAGATTTTCTAGCAGTAAGGGATGAAGGCTCACCCATGCAACTCGCTGAAGCTGCACAGCGCATATGGAACTCCCGGAATGGTATTCAGCATGGGACCACGCCTTCACGTCAGATGTCCATGGATGATCTTGGTGATCATCATCGCTTCCCTGAGCGTCCACCTCGATCACGGGATGTTTATGCTTATCCTGTGGCTGAATCACCATCACACCCTGTTCCAGAGCATCGGTACTGGTGTGAGCACCACAAGAGTATTACACACAATACTTCTGAGTGTCGAGCTGCCGCTGCTCCTTTAACAAGAAACCTGCAACAGCCTAGAAGCCTGATATGTTTCCGATGTCGACGCCCGGGACACCTAGCCAAAGACTGCCCCTTTCCGACCAGCCAGGATGGTAGAGCTCCCAACCTCTCTGGCGAAGCCGCGGCCAGGAGCAATAACAACTGGAACGCAGACTCACACTTCAATATCGGTCTCAACAGTGAATGCCACCGGACCATCAGGACGGCCTCTCGTGGCACTCAGAGCTAATGACCAGACTGTGCTGTGTTTTCTGGATACTGGATCCGAGGCCACCCTGATTAGACCTAGCATTCTAAGACGACTTGATCCCCAGAACAACCTTCGACGCATCAGATCTTCTAAATTACTGCGGGGTGTGACAGGACAACCACTGGCAACCACATCAGAAGTGACCCTGCATTTCCAGCTGGATGATGACCTGTTTATTCCTCACCAAGTTACGCTAGTAGATGTCACTTATCCTGGGGATATACTCCTGGGGATGGATTTTCTTCGAAGACTGGACTTCTCCCTCACGCATGACCCCAACACCACCAGTAGCTGTCTTTCTCTGGAAGGAAGACCATTCTCAGTTGTGTACACTGATGTCGAATCTCTTCATGTTCGTGTCATCTCTACCACAGCTTCAAACCCAGAAACACCAGCTGAGTTCAGTACAGAGATGCTTCCAACACAGGACCACAAGCATTCACCTGGGATTGCTGTTCACCTCACTGCTCGTACAGATGTTCCTCCACATACTGGGTGCTTTCTGGATAGCCGAATCGCCCGAGCAGGTCCAAGAGATGGTGATGTGATTGTAACCCCTACGACAACTGGAAACCTCATTCTTCCTCATTCGGTGACAACAGTCAAGGATCGCTGCTGTTTTGTGTGGGCAGTAAACCCTACCCCTAAGACCCTAATACTCCATGGCGGAACACGGTTAGGCACCGTAGCATCAGTGGAAGCGCTTTTCACAGCCAAAGGTCAGCCTCCACTTACAGAGCAAAGCAAGACCATCCTTGCCAGGTCAGATGTATGCCCTGTCAAGACAGACTCTCCAGCAATTGAAGTTCCTGAGGATAAGGCATCCTCTCTGAGGGCTCAGGCACGCCCTTCCAGTGACGATTTCAGCGAAGAGGTAGAGGATTCTTCCAGAATCCTGAGCTCTAACAATCTTGCCAACACAGATTCCCAAGGCGAAGACAAGGACACTGAATTTGAGTGGGAGGAAGAGGATTTCATTTGGGAGGATTTTGCTGATACTCTCCTCTATGAAGACTTCGACGACAGTGATGCTGAGGTCGAGCAGGCAGAGCTACCGCCCTCACTTGCCATTGCTGCTTGTGAAGCAGCTGAACAACTTCTCTCATCTCCGCTACCTGACGAGAGCAGTCTTTCCCATCTGGATACCAAATCACAACACCAGCTAACTGAACTCCTGAACCAGCACAAAGAACTTTTTGAAGGAGGAGAAGAAACCGTTGGACTTGTACCTGGAATTAGCCACAAGATTGACACTGGTGACGCCAAACCAGTCAGTATCCGGCAATGGAGACTGCCGCAATCAACCCGACAAGCCATCAGAGACCAGTGTGATTCAATGTTGGATGCTGGAGTCATTGAGCCCTCCACGTCACCCTGGCTAAGTCCAGTAGTGCTTGTGAAGAAGAAAGGAGGTGGTCTAAGGTTCTGTGTGGACTATCGAGGTCTCAATGCTGTAACGAAGAAAGATGCTTATCCTCTACCCCGCATCAATGAGCTGATTGATGAGTTAGGCCCAATGGACACGTTTACCACACTAGATGCTCGAGCTGCATATTGGAGTGTTGAACTGGAGACAACGGATCGACCCAAAACTGCTTTTTCCGATGGGTACCGCTTATTTCAGTTCTGTCGACTCCCCTTCGGTCTATCCACAGCTCCTACAACATTTCAGAGAACAATGAACATTGTTCTGGCACCAGTACTTGGACGGCATACATTGGCATACCTCGATGATGTGATCATCTATAGCCGAGGCTTTACTCAACATCTCCAGCACCTCTCCGAGACCTTACAGCTTCTTTCTTCTGCTGGTCTTAAGCTTAACCCACAGAAGTGTCAATTTGCTGCCAGTACTATTGACTTCCTGGGCTTCACTATCTCACCAGGAGGAGTGTCTCCCAACCAAGAAAAGGTAACTGCTATATCCAAGACTCCTGCACCACGCACTGTGAGGGAGGTACGCAGGTTTCTAGGAGCCATTGGGTTCTATCGGAAGCATATTCCTGGCAGGAATATGCTTCCGATAGAACCCAATGGCTCTAGAAACCTGCGTACCTCCCTCACAGTGCGTGGTGCAGGAGTCTTGGATATAGCAGTTACCTTTTCTTGGTTGGGAGACACTCCTCCTGGTGAGATAGTGAAGCCCAGGAAGTCAATAGTACTGGCAGCAAATTGACACTTCTGTGGGTTAAGCTTAAGACCAGCAGAAGAAAGAAGCTGTAAGGTCTCGGCGAGGTGCTGGAGATGTTGAGTAAAACCTCGGCTGTAGATGATCACATCATCGAGGTATGCCAATGTATGCCGTCCAAGTACTGGTGCCAGAACAATGTTCATTGTTCTCTGAAATGTTGTAGGAGCTGTGGATAGACCGAAGGGGAGTCGACAGAACTGAAATAAGCGGTACCATCGGAAAAAGCAGTTTTGGGTCGATCCGTTGTCTCCAGTTCAACACTCCAATATGCAGCTCGAGCATCTAGTGTGGTAAACGTGTCCATTGGGCCTAACTCATCAATCAGCTCATTGATGCGGGGTAGAGGATAAGCATCTTTCTTCGTTACAGCATTGAGACCTCGATAGTCCACACAGAACCTTAGACCACCTCCTTTCTTCTTCACAAGCACTACTGGACTTAGCCAGGGTGACGTGGAGGCTCAATGACTCCAGCATCCAACATTGAATCACACTGGTCTCTGATGGCTTGTCGGGTTGATTGCGGCAGTCTCCATTGCCGGATACTGACTGGTTTGGCGTCACCAGTGTCAATCTTGTGGCTAATTCCAGGTACAAGTCCAACGGTTTCTTCTCCTCCTTCAAAAAGTTCTTTGTGCTGGTTCAGGAGTTCAGTTAGCTGGTGTTGTGATTTGGTATCCAGATGGGAAAGATCTGGTACAAGACTGCTCTCATCAGGTAGCGGAGATGAGAGAAGTTGTTCAGCTGCTTCACAAGCAGCAATGGCAAGTGAGGGCGGTAGCTCTGCCTGCTCGACCTCAGCATCACTGTCGTCGAAGTCTTCATAGAGGAGAGTATCAGCAAAATCCTCCCAAATGAAATCCTCTTCCTCCCACTCAAATTCAGTGTCCTTGTCTTCGCCTTGGGAATCTGTGTTGGCAAGATTGTTAGAGCTCAGGATTCTGGAAGAATCCTCTACCTCTTCGCTGAAATCGTCACTGGAAGGGCGTGCCTGAGCCCTCAGAGAGGATGCCTTATCCTCAGGAACTTCAATTGCTGGAGAGTCTGTCTTGACAGGGCATACATCTGACCTGGCAAGGACGGTCTTGCTTTGCTCTGTAAGTGGAGGCTTACTTTGGCTGTGAAAAGCGCTTCCACTGATGCTACGGTGCCTAACCGTGTTCCGCCATGGAGTATTAGGGTCTTAGGGGTAGGGTTTACTGCCCACACAAAACAGCAGCGATCCTTGACTGTTGTCACCGAATGAGGAAGAATGAGGTTTCCAGTTGTCGTAGGGGTTACAATCACATCACCATCTCTTGGACCTGCTCGGGCGATTCGGCTATCCAGAAAGCACCCAGTATGTGGAGGAACATCTGTACGAGCAGTGAGGTGAACAGCAATCCCAGGTGAATGCTTGTGGTCCTGTGTTGGAAGCATCTCTGTACTGAACTCAGCTGGTGTTTCTGGGTTTGAAGCTGTGGTAGAGATGACACGAACATGAAGAGATTCGACATCAGTGTACACAACTGAGAATGGTCTTCCTTCCAGAGAAAGACAGCTACTGGTGGTGTTGGGGTCATGCGTGAGGGAGAAGTCCAGTCTTCGAAGAAAATCCATCCCCAGGAGTATATCCCCAGGATAAGTGACATCTACTAGCGTAACTTGGTGAGGAATAAACAGGTCATCATCCAGCTGGAAATGCAGGGTCACTTCTGATGTGGTTGCCAGTGGTTGTCCTGTCACACCCCGCAGTAATTTAGAAGATCTGATGCGTCGAAGGTTGTTCTGGGGATCAAGTCGTCTTAGAATGCTAGGTCTAATCAGGGTGGCCTCGGATCCAGTATCCAGAAAACACAGCACAGTCTGGTCATTAGCTCTGAGTGCCACGAGAGGTCCTGATGGTCCGGTGGCATTCAGAGACGATATTGAAGTGTGAGTCTGCGTTCCAGTTGTTATTGCTCCTGGGCTTCGCCAGAGAGGTTGGGAGCTCTACCATCCTGGCTGGTCGGAAAGGGGCAGTCTTTGGCTAGGTGTCCCGGGCGTCGACATCGGAAACATATCAGGCTTCTAGGCTGTTGCAGGTTTCTTGTTAAAGGAGCAGCGGCAGCTCGACACTCAGAAGTATTGTGTGTAATACTCTTGTGGTGCTCACACCAGTACCGATGCTCTGGAACAGGGTGTGATGGTGATTCAGCCACAGGATAAGCATAAACATCCCGTGATCGAGGTGGACGCTCAGGGAAGCGATGATGATCACCAAGATCATCCATGGACATCTGACGTGAAGGCGTGGTCCCATGCTGAATACCATTCCGGGAGTTCCATATGCGCTGTGCAGCTTCAGCGAGTTGCATGGGGGAGCCTTCATCCCTTACTGCTAGAAAATCTCGGAGCCAAGATGGTAGCCCAGACAGGAAGACACGGCGAATGAGCTCAGAGGGATCTCCAATGGCCTCTCTATGGTCGCGGTATCCCTGGTAAACTGAACCTTCTAGTTGGATGTAAAAGTCCATAGGGGCTTGGCCAGCAACCATCTTGTTCTCGTAGAGCACCTTGAAGAAATCAGAAGATGTGTAGGTACCTCGGAACTTTGCACGAAGCGAAGCCTTGAAGATATCCCAATCTCGGATGCCGTCAAACAGTGGGGAGTTGACAATGAGTTCTGCCGGGCCTCGGCAGTTGGCTCTTGCAGCTTGCATGAAGGCTTCACTAGTGGGAGGCTTTACTAGATTTTCAATGGCGCGAATCCAGCCTTCAATTGCCTGATTTTTCTTCAAGGGTTGTGAAGCGGTCGTGTCTCCCCTGAAGTGTGGTACATTCTCCCTGGCCAGGACATACGAGATACCCTGGGCATTATGTGAAACTGGTCTTACACATGTGCTGCACTCTTGGTTGGAAGAATGTTCCCTAGGTTGCCTTGGTGGTTCAGAAATGCAGGAGGCTCAGGGGTCATTGTACGATGCCTAGGGACCGGATGTTGCAGCGACGGATTCCTTGGTGGACTGAAGGCTTGTTGGCTGGCCTGCTGAGGTCCTGTAGCCAGAGTGCTCTCCCTCTCCCGAAGCAGACGTCTCAATTCTTCAAGTTCACGGGCTTGCCTGTCCAGTTGGAGTCGCAGAGTTGCAGTTTCACTTGCTTGGCCCTCTGGTTGCTCTGGTTGTTGACTGGCTCTATCTTGGGCTTGAGTATTGGGCTCCACCCTCGTCTCGCGTTGCAATATGGTCTCCTGTCTAGCAACAGCTTCCTGAAGTCGTTGGGTTTGAGACTTCATCTCTCGGAACTCGGATGACAGAGTCTCGATCTTTTGGAGGATCTCAGAAAAGAGGCTAACTTCACCCTCCATTACTGCACTGCTTCCCTCACATCTGGGTTGGAACGAGCCATGATTGGAAGGCAGATTAGCTCAGAACCAGGTACTGGTGAATGGCTCCGAGAGGTTGGCTGGCTTGATGTCCTACTGCTCCGAAGCACTCTTTCTTGATACTGTGCTTTCTTCGTGTTCTTCGGGCATACCACAAAACTGAATGAGCTATGAATACGAGAAACTACAGCTCTACTCAAGTTCGATAGCTTCACAATCACTGAACGCATCACAATCACTATCTATATCACTTTTCAATGTCTATCACTATGCGTGTCACTGATAAGAACTACTGGATCACGATCACTGAACACATACCAATCAATGTCTATATCATTTTTCAATGTCTATATCACTATGGATTACAATCACTGGGGACAACTTGCTCGAACAGAAAAGAGCATGGCACGAGGGCAATATTTTCAGTGCCTTTAGTCACGTAATCACTGAAAGTTCAGTAAACAGTAAATAAACAAAGGAGAGTACATAAGAATCCCTAATCTGACAAGAGCCACAAAAAATAGCTAGACGAGCGGTTATTAGACGAGAATTCTAGCTCTGCAAAACAAGGTTAAGCTGGAAAAAAAAATACCGCTCTGGTAAACTACAATATCAATAGCTACCCTGTAACGAACAGACATGGACATATAAACTTACAGTGGCTCTTACAATGCTACATTCGTGCATGACATGCCTAACGGAAATAGCTCATTTGCTGGACGCGAATAGAAAGGACTAATATATTCTTCAAAAGCACTCATCCACCAGCTGCCACCAAAATTCTTAGTACTGTAAGGTTCACATCCAGCTTATGGCCAGATGTCATCTGTGAAGGAGGAGCCCGAAACACTCCTGTGAGGCAGGAGAGGCTTAGAGACCAAGTAGGAAGGAACAAAGGGGTCCCGTTCACTCCTCGAGAAGAAAACAAAAACAAGACTGGAAGCTAAAAAAAAGCAATGGATA
>NW_020872450.1:392736-395236 GCF_003789085.1 Penaeus vannamei
TATCCAGAAAGCACCCAGTATGTGGAGGAACATCTGTACGAGCAGTGAGGTGAACAGCAATCCCAGGTGAATGCTTGTGGTCCTGTGTTGGAAGCATCTCTGTACTGAACTCAGCTGGTGTTTCTGGGTTTGAAGCTGTGGTAGAGATGACACGAACATGAAGAGATTCGACATCAGTGTACACAACTGAGAATGGTCTTCCTTCCAGAGAAAGACAGCTACTGGTGGTGTTGGGGTCATGCGTGAGGGAGAAGTCCAGTCTTCGAAGAAAATCCATCCCCAGGAGTATATCCCCAGGATAAGTGACATCTACTAGCGTAACTTGGTGAGGAATAAACAGGTCATCATCCAGCTGGAAATGCAGGGTCACTTCTGATGTGGTTGCCAGTGGTTGTCCTGTCACACCCGCAGTAATTTAGAAGATCTGATGCGTCGAAGGTTGTTCTGGGGATCAAGTCGTCTTAGAATGCTAGGTCTAATCAGGGTGGCCTCGGATCCAGTATCCAGAAAACACAGCACAGTCTGGTCATTAGCTCTGAGTGCCACGAGAGGCCGTCCTGATGGTCCGGTGGCATTCACTGTTGAGACCGATATTGAAGTGTGAGTCTGCGTTCCAGTTGTTATTGCTCCTGGCTGCGCTTCGCCAGAGAGGTTGGGAGCTCTACCATCCTGGCTGGTCGGAAAGGGGCAGTCTTTGGCTAGGTGTCCCGGGCGTCGACATCGGAAACATATCAGGCTTCTAGGCTGTTGCAGGTTTCTTGTTAAAGGAGCAGCGGCAGCTCGACACTCAGAAGTATTGTGTGTAATACTCTTGTGGTGCTCACACCAGTACCGATGCTCTGGAACAGGGTGTGATGGTGATTCAGCCACAGGATAAGCATAAACATCCCGTGATCGAGGTGGACGCTCAGGGAAGCGATGATGATCACCAAGATCATCCATGGACATCTGCGTGAAGGCGTGGTCCCATGCTGAATACCGTTCCGGGAGTTCCATATGCGCTGTGCAGCTTCAGCGAGTTGCATGGGTGAGCCTTCATCCCTTACTGCTAGAAAATCTCGGAGCCAAGATGGTAGCCCAGACAGGAAGACACGGCGATGAGCTCAGAGGGATCTCCAATGGCCTCTCTATGGTCGCGGTATCCCTGGTAAACTGAACCTTCTAGTTGGATGTAAAAGTCCATAGGGGCTTGGCCAGCAACCATCTTGTTCTCGTAGAGCACCTTGAAGAAATCAGAAGATGTGTAGGTACCTCGGAACTTTGCACGAAGCGAAGCCTTGAAGATATCCCAATCTCGGATGCCGTCAAACAGTGGGGAGTTGACAATGAGTTCTGCCGGGCCTCGGCAGTTGGCTCTTGCAGCTTGCATGAAGGCTTCACTAGTGGGAGGTTTTACTAGATTTTCAATGGCGCGAATCCAGCCTTCAATTGCCTGATTTTTCTTCAAGGGTTGTGAAGCGGTCGTGTCTCCCCTGAAGTGTGGTACATTCTCCCTGGCCAGGACATACGAGATACCCTGGGCATTATGTGAAACTGGTCTTACACATGTGCTGCACTCTTGGTTGGAAGAATGTTCCCTAGGTTGCCTTGGTGGTTCAGAAAATGCAGGAGGCTCAGGGTCATTGTACGATGCCTAGGGACCGGATGTTGCAGCGACGGATTCCTTGGTGGACTGAAGGCTTGTTGGCTGGCCTGCTGAGGTCCTGTAGCCAGAGTGCTCTCCCTCTCCCGAAGCAGACGTCTCAATTCTTCAAGTTCACGGGCTTGCCTGTCCAGTTGGAGTCGCAGAGTTGCAGTTTCACTTGCTTGGCCCTCTGGTTGCTCTGGTTGTTGACTGGCTCTATCTTGGGCTTGAGTATTGGGCTCCACCCTCGTCTCGCGTTGCAATATGGTCTCCTGTCTAGCAACAGCTTCCTGAAGTCGTTGGGTTTGAGACTTCATCTCTCGGAACTCGGATGACAGAGTCTCGATCTTTTGGAGGATCTCAGAAAAGAGGCTAACTTCACCCTCCATTACCTGCACTGCTTCCCTCACATCTGGGTTGGAACGAGCCATGATTGGAAGGCAGATTAGCTCAGAACCAGGTACTGGTGAATGGCTCCGAGAGGTTGGCTGGCTTGATGTCCTACTGCTCCGAAGCACTCTTTCTTGATACTGTGCTTTCTTCGTGTTCTTCGGCATACCACAAAACTGAATGAGCTATGAATACGAGAAACTACAGCTCTACTCAAATTCGATAGCTTCCACAATCACTGAACGCATCACAATCACTATCTTTATCACTTTTCAATGTCTATCACTATGCGTGTCACTGGATCACGATCACTGAACACATACCAATCAATGTCTATATCATTTTTCAATGTCTATATCACTATGGATTACAATCACTGGGGACAACTTGCTCGAACAGAAAAGAGCATGGCACGAGGGCAATATTTTCAGTGCCTTTAGTCACGTAATCACTGAAAGTTCAGTAAACAGTAAATAAACAAAGGAG
>NW_020872450.1:400236-402736 GCF_003789085.1 Penaeus vannamei
GTTGCCAGTAAGGAGGGTATTTGTCACTGGGTATCGTTTGTTTTCACAGCTTTCCGATGGCATCTCTCTAGAGTTTGGGGATAGAGGACCGTAGAGTGTTTACTATAGAGACCGTATTCGGAGAAGGCGGGGGGGGGGGGGGGCTTGAGACACCACTTTATCGTATAGATCTCGAAAGAAGATTGTTTACGAGTGAGTGTGTTTGTGTGTGTAAATCAAAACATTATTATTATGATGATGATCATTCCTTCCCTGTGTTTATTTTTGTTGTTCGAACTAATGAGAACTAATAATAAAAAAAAACCCTCTTAATTCCTTATTTCTATATTTTTCTTTCTTTCTTAGTGTGTTTTTTGGGTTTTGTCATAGTTTTTGGTAAACGTTTCGAAGGGTTTCAGAGCGTAGCAGTGCTGAGCTGAGGAGGACGAACACCAGTGAGATGTGTTACCTGCATTCTAGGTCTCTCTCTCTCTCTCTCTCTCTCTCTCTCTCTCACAGCCAACCCTCGCCAGCTCGCTTTGCCCACGTCATTCTGCTCACACGGTTTCCAGCTCCAACATAACGTTCGTCTGTCTGCCTTCTTTCCTTTTTTTTCTTTCTCTCTCTGGTTACGCCTTTCTCTCTCTCTCTCTTTGCTTATGTCTCTCTCTCTCTGTTTATGTCTTTCTCTCTCTCTCTCTCTGGTTATGCCTTTCTCTCTGTCTCTCTCTGCTTATGTCTCTCTCTCTCTCTCTCTCTCTCTCTCTCTCTCTCTCTCTCTCTTCTCTCTCTCTCTCCTCTCTCTCTCTCTCTCTCTCTCTCTCTCTCTCTCTCGTTCTCTATCTCTTTTCACGTCTTTCTCTTTCTTTCACATTACTGGTATCTTTCCCTCATTATCTTTACGTTTCTCTTTCTCTCTATTTACGTTTCTCTTTCTTTCTCTCTGTTTAGGTCTCTCTTCCTCTCTGTTTACATGTCCATCCATTTGTCTGTCTTTCTCTCTCACTCGCCCGTCTTTCATATTCTTTCTTCGTCGTGGTCTCATTCTCCTTCTGTTGGCCTCTCTGTGTTTTCATCTCTCTCTCTCTCTCTCTCCCTCATTCTCTTTCTTTCGTTCATCTCTTTCCGTATCTGTAGTTCACCCTGTCTCTCTCTCTTTCCATTTCTGTCTCTCACTTTCTCTTTTTTCACTATATCTATATGTGTTCCTCTTATGCCTTCGTTTTATTCTCTGTGCATACTTCTCTCTCTCTCTCTCTCTCTCTCTCTCTCTCTCTCTCTCTCTCTCTCTCTCTTCTCTCTCTCTCTTCTCTCTCTCTCTCTCTCTCTCTCTCTCTCTCTATCGCTCTCGGTCTTTCTAGGTATATGTCTCTTTTCTTCTTTCTCTCTCTCTGTACCCACCGCTCTTTCTCAGTCAGTCTGATGTCAGTATGTTTCTGTGTCTGTTTATTTGTTTGCTTGTTCGTGAATCTCTTATATCTACTATTTCGTCTTCTTTCTCTCTATCACCTCCCCCCCCCCCGTCTCTCTCTCTCCCTCCCGCAATTCCTCTCTCTCTTTCTCCTCCTTCCCCCACCTCACTCTCTCCTACTTTCCTTCCCTTCTTCGCTCTCTCTCTCTCCCTCCTTTCCTTCAGTTCCTCTCTCTCTTTCTTTCCTTCCCCTTCCCCCTCTATCTCTCACCTTCCTTCTCTTCCTCCCCCACTCTCTCTCCCTCCGTCCCTCAAGTCCTTTCTCTCTTTCTCTCCTCCCCCTCCCTCTCTCTCTCTCTCCAGCCCTCCCTCCCTTCCTCACTCGCACTATCTTTCACTCCTTCCCCTCTCTCTCTCCCTCCCTCTCCTCCCTCCCTCCCTCCCTCCCTTCCTTCCTCTCTCTCTTTCTCTCTCTCCCAGTTCTCTTAATTCTTCCACCTATAAAAAAGATCACACCAAGCAAATATGAGAGCAAAGGAGAGAGAGAGACAAAGTTCAGCCAAGAGAGCTCGTCGCCGCAGTCACAGTGGCGCAACATCTTAGAAGTTAGGAATGTATAGCTAAAGTCAGATCAAAAGTTTGGGTATTCTGTGTCTCTGATTTCGTCGAAGTTTCGGGATCTGGGTTATCTTTTCCTGTTTTTTTTTCTACTTTTTTTTTTTACTCTCTAGTTTTTTTTTTGTTTTTTTTTTTTTTACTCTCTATTTGTTTTTTTTTGTTCTTTTTTGTTATTTTTGTCTTGTATTTGTTTGATTGTTTTGCTTTGTACGAGTTTCTTCATTCTTTGTTTTTTTGTGTTTGTTTATGTTTTCGTTCTTGTTACAAGAGGTAGAAAATATTATTTTAAGTATAATAAGGTAGAAGATCTGTGTGAATTGATCTAACAGAATACTATAATACCCTTTTTTATAAAAACAAAAACAAAAAAACACACACAAAAAAAAAACGATTGACCTATCCATTCAGATAAATACAATCTTATCATTCAGAGTGTTAAGCTTGTGTAGTTATTTTGTATTTCATTATCATTATTAATAGTATTTTAATTCA
>NW_020872450.1:410236-415236 GCF_003789085.1 Penaeus vannamei
GGAGGGGGGAGTGAGGGGAAGGGGGTGTGGTGAAGTTACGAGGCGAAGTGATGAAGCGACGGGCGTGTGGTGAGGGCGGCCCCAGGAACCGCCCGGCGCCCAGTCCCCGACCAGGCCGACCACGTGCGACGGAGTGGCCGGCGGCCGGAGTTCGAAGAGTTCGGCCCGAAGGGAGGCACGACCGCCTCCTCTCCTCCTCCCCCTCCTCCTGCGCCCTCCAGCCCCTCCGGCGGGACGACATCGACTCGGGGACGCCAGCGGAGGAATGTGCGGCGGCGGAGAGGCCACAGACCCCGCGCAGGGGGCGAAAACCTCCCTCGCCGTCTCCCGCCCGCCCTCCGCGCCTCGTCCATCACGCCCGCTGCACGATAAAGTCACCGCGAACGCCATCTTGCGGACCATCGCCGAGGGAGGAGGAGCGCGCCCTTGCAACGTCGCTCGCCCGGGACGCCGTTGCGAGTGGCGGAGGGGAAGAGGAAGGGGAGAGAGAGAGAGAGAGAAAGAGAGAGAGAGACTATGCCATGCGGCCGATAGGTGCACGCGAGGACGGGGGGAGGGAGAGGGGGGCTGGGCTGGGGGAGGGGGGGGAGCGAGCCCGCCATCTATCCTGTGGAAGGAGAACTAGCGCGACACCTGGATAAATACGGCCGTCGACCAATCGCGGCCGCTCGTGCATGGCCGCCGAGACACATCCGCTGTAGCAAAACATTTACCCTTACCCTGTCCCTCTCCCCCCCCCCTGCCCATAAACACACACACACACATACACACACATACACACATACGCATACACACACACACACACACTTACACTTACACTTACACTTACACACACACACACACACACACACACACACACACACACACACACACACACACACACACACACACACACACACACACACACACACACACACACACACACACACACACACACAAACACACACACACACACACAAACACACGGACACACACACATTTTATATATAAACGTGTAATATTAATATCAACAGTTGAATCTATATTCGCAAGCATTTTAATCTGATGCTTTTATTAATTGACTTTATTTCAATATTTTTTTTATTAGATCAAAATGTATAGAGAACGGTTGGAAGTGCATGTGTGTGATTCCTGTTTTAATAGCAAAGTTTATCACTGATAGAAGTGCTTATATCGCTGTTATTTTTATATAATGTTATTTTTGTATAATGTTTAACTGAAATTTGAAAGTTCTCGATTTAATCTTAATGGAGAAGAAGAAAAGAGAATTATTAGCTATGTAATCTTAATTTAGAACGATTGATTTGTGTTATTCAAATTTTATACTTAATAGCATTATTACTCCCCTCTGATTAGCATAGGTGTTGTGTTATTATTATTGTTGTTATCGTTATCCTCAAAATCGTGTGTTTATCTTTATCATACTTTTTTTTCATTATCATAATGGTTGTAATTATATCAGCATTATTATAATTATTAGTTTACCATCATTATTATTTCACCAACATTATAACGGTGATGGATATTACCGCTTCAGCAACACTAACTGCTACAGCTACTACGACTTCTACTACTAGTACTGCTATTACTGCTATTACTGCTACTACTACTACTGCTGCTGCTGTTACCACTACTACTATTATCACCACCACAACCACCAACAACCACCCGTCATCACCGCCACCATAACCACTACCACTACCACCAACAACCACCACTACCACCACTTCCACAACCATCATTTCCACAACCACTACCATCCTTCACCACCAACAACCACCACTTCCACAACCACCTTCCACAACCACTACCACCCTTCACCACCAACAACCACCACTTCCACAACCACCATTTCCACAACCACAACTACCACCACTCCTAGCACTGAGCTGAAGGAAATATTACATCGAATCTTCCTTTCACCGGAAGTACTAGCTTACGGTTTCGCTTCTCAACGTAATCAACAATTTTGTGAGAGATTGAATTCGTTGTTATTTTTATACAGCGAAAGGGGTGTCGATAATGATAATCACGGTACTTCTAATATTTAAATAATCTGCTATTAGTTGTGATAGTTTTTTGACATAACTTTCATCATTTTCGTGTTTAAGAATGTTATAACTATGATGAATTTTGAATTATGCAAATTTGTAAAAAAATAGTAAAAAAAGTTATGGAAGATATCTAAGGCAATGAATGTTTTTTATACTTATTATGATGCTGATGATATAAAGCAAATATTATTGATTTTGATTACAAACGTCTGATTATGGTAATTATATGCATGATGTGGATAATTTTAATGACTCGGGTGAGAATAATTACGTTAATAGAAATTACAATAGTATTTTCTAGACGATATTTATAGTCTACTGAAGATAGTACGAGTGATAATGACAATAATACTTCTCTGATAATGATGGTAGTGATAACTATGCCGAAGATAATGATGCAAGTACGATCATTATTAGCATACTTTATGTTATAAGTATAATTATTGTTTTTACTATTGTTGTTATTTTTGTTATTGTTAGTGTCATTCTTATTATCATTATGATGGTGATGATGACGTTGTTGTTGATGATGATGATTACTATTATAATCATTATTATTGTTACTATTTATGGAATTACGACAGATGCTACTTATAAGAATTATTGATATATTGATAATCGTTACTTGTAGTAGTAATAATATTAATAATGCTAATGATAGTATTAGTAATATGTTCATTATAATAATATATAATAATAATAATTATTATTATTATATATTATTATATTATTATATTATTATTATTATTATTATTATTATTATTATTATTATTGTTATTATCATGATCATTACTATTGTTGTTGTTGTTATTATTATTACTGTTATTATTTTTTTTTTATCATCATTATTATTGTTGTTGTTGTTGCTATTATTGTTATTAGGTTATCTTTTTGGTAGCGTTGGATAGTTTGTTTGTACGTTTGTTTATTTGTTGGTTCAAAAAGTTATGAACAGAACTTTATATCAATTTCATTTTATTTATTTATTTATTTATTTTTAAACAAAGTTGCTTCTTCGCTGCCATTAAATTTCGGTTATGATCCGGATACATAATTTTTAAAAAGGATTCCTTGGCATTGCGAGATAGGGATAACTTAACTTTTTTGTCACTTAAATTATTAGTATCATAAGTCTTATTTTAATGCAGTTTTTCAGGTGTGAATAGTGCTTATTGCATCAGTGACTATTTACGTGGCGGAGGTATGCGCTTTCTGAGTGTTCTTAGTTATTGGTGTTATTATTAGCAGTAGTAGTAGTAGTAGTGCAATTGTCATATCATTATCATTATTATATTATTATTTATTATTATTATATTATTATTATTATCATTATTTTATTATTATCATTATCATTTTCATTATTATCATTATTATTATTGTTTTTTTGTTGTTGTTGTTGTTGTTATTATTATTATTATTATTATCATTATCATTATCATTATATTATATATTATTATTATTATTATTATTATTATTATTATTATTATTATTATTATATTATCATTCTTATTGATTACAAGTGCTACTACTAAAGGGATAACTGATATCTTAATTATCTTTACTAGTAATAGTAATGATTATAATACTACTTATGATAATATTATTATTATTATTATTATTATTATTTATATTATTATTATTATCATCATATCTGTTTATATTATTACTGTTGTTATTATCATATCCATTGATATTATTTTCATTATTATTTGTATTATTATTGTTATTATTATTACCATTATCATCATTTTTATTATCATTATTATCATAATTATTATCATTACTGTTGTTGTCATTATTATTGTTGTTATTATCATTGTCATTACTACATCATAATCATATTATTATTATTATCATTGCCATTAACATTATTGTTATTCCATTATTATTATCATTGTCATTGGTGTCAATACTTTTGTTACTATCAATAGGTGTCATAATTGTTACTGTAATTATGTCTGTTGTTTATATTATTTTATATTATTATTGGTTGTATTATATATTATTATTATTATTATTATTATTATTATTATTATTATTATTATTATTATTACTATTAATGCTACAATTACTATTCCTATCATTATTATATTATTATATTGTTATTATTTTTTTGTTGTTGTTATTACTATTACTACTGCTACTACTGCTATATTATTATTATCATATAGTTATGTAGTAGTTATTATCATTGTTATTATTACATTATTATTATTATTATTATTGTTGTATTACTATTATCTTATTATTATTATTATTATTATTATTATTATTATTATATTATTATTATATTATTATTATTATTACAATTGCTATTATTATTATTATTATTATTATTATTATTAATTATTATTATTATTATTATATTATTATTATTATTATTATTATTATTATTATTATTATTATTATTATTATTATTATATTATTATATTATTATTATTATTATTATTATTATTATTATTATTATTATTATATTATATTATTATTATTTATTATCATCATTATTATTACCATAATTTTCATTACTATTATTCATTATTTTCATAATCATTATCATTACTAGTATCATTTTCCTAATTATTATCATCGTCGTTATTGTTAGCAATATTAGCATCAGAAATTATAATTTTATTAATATGATTTTTATGTTTATTGTTGTTATTATCATTATTTCTTTCATTGTGACAGGGGTAATAGTAATAGTAATAATAGTAATAATTTTGCTAGTAATAACATGCTAGTAATAATTATACAAGAAACAATTTTATTTAAAAAGACTGAATAATGATGATAATGAGAGTAATGACTGTTATAACAATAATAATATGATGATATAGTTGATAATAAGATATGATTATGTGATGATGATGAAAATAATAATAATGATATTAATGATAATCATAATGAGGATGATAATAATAATAATGATAATAATAATAATAATAA
>NW_020872450.1:430236-432879 GCF_003789085.1 Penaeus vannamei
ATATATATATATATATATATAATATATATATATATATATATATATATATATATATATATATATATATATATATATATATATAAATTTCCAAGAAAAAAAAATCTTATACAGGTTTTCTTCGCTTTTCCGCTCCTCGTGTCTCTCTCACTCTCCTCTCTTTCGCTCTCATCATGATTCCCAATTTGTCCTTCCTTCTTCCTTCTTTCTTCCCGTTTTCGAAAGGAGAAAGCGTGGAAATATTACTCACGTCACGGATGCGGTTTACTGATTAATGAGGAAGTAATTAAATGCAGGAATTAATTTCTAAGATGAGCCGCTGCTTAGAATTCCTGCTCCTCATCCTTCCTCCTGTCTCTCCTTCTTCTCCTCTTCCACTTTCTTCTGATCTTCCTCCTTCTCCTCCTCTTCCATGGTCGTCTTATCCATCTTCTCTTCCTCTTCAATGTTTTCTTATCCTCGTGTTTCTTATCCTCTTCCACTTTCTTTATCCTCCTTCCTCTCTTCCTCCCACATCTTTCTTAACTTCCTTCTTCTGCTGTTCCTCCTCCCGCTTGTTCTTGCTATTGCTTTTCTTATTGTTGTTGTTCTCCTCCTCTTCCTCTTCTTTTTTTCCTCCTCCTCCATCTTCTTTTTCTCCTTCTCCATCTCCTCCTCGTCTTCCCATTCTTCTCCTCCTCCTCCTTTTACTCCGTCTTCTCTTCTTCTTCTTCCTCCTCCTCCTCCTCCTCCTTCTCTCTCCTTCTCCTTCTCCTTCTCCTTCTCCTTCTTCTCCTCCTCCCCTCCTCCTCCTCCTCCTCCTCCTTCTTCTTCTTCTTCTTCTTCTCCTCTCCATCTCCTCCTCCTCTTCCTCATTCTCCTCCTCCTCTCCTTCTACTTCTTCTTCCTTCTCTCCTCCTCCTCCTTCTCCTTCTCCTTCTCCTCCTCCTCTCTATCTCCTCCTCCTCCTCCTCCCCCCTCCCCTCCCCTACACATTTAAAAAAGGGGTTAAAACGACAGAATAAGGAAATAAAAGTCACCCTTAAATCCAAACCTCCTCTTCTTTTTTTCTTATTATTTTTTTTTTTTTATTCTTCTCCAAGCAATATGGACCAACATCCTACGACCACGAGAGAGGAATTTCAACCTTAGCGCCTGTGTTTTCTCTCCCCCCCCCCCCCCCCCCTCCCCATTATCATGCTTTCCTCTTCTTAAAATTCGACCCCCACATACGATTTGTTATAGGATCGTGAGGGTTAAGGGCTGTGGGTCGTCCGTTGCCATTATGACATAACCCCCCCCCATTAAAAAAGAGAAAAAGGAGGAGAAAAGACTAAGAAGAAGAAGAAGAAGGAGGTGAAGGGAATGGGTGGAGTGGAGGAGAAAAGGAGGAGGAGAGAGGAGGGGAAGGAGGAGGAGGGGAGGAGGAGGAGAGTAGGAGTGGAGGTGGAGGGGAGGTGGAGGTGGAGGAGGAGGAGGAAGAGGAGGAGGAAGGAGGAGGAGGAAGAGAAGAAGAGAAAGAAGAAGAAGAAGAAGAAGAAGAAGAAGAAGAAGAAGAAAGAGAAGAAGAAGAAGAAGAAAAGAAGAAGAAGAAGAGGAGGAAGGTGGAGGAAGAGGAGGACGAGGACGAGGACGAGGGAGAGAGGAGGGAGGAGGGAGAGAAACGGAGAGAGAGAAAGAGAGAGAAAGAGAGAGAAAGAGGTGAAAGAGGGGAAAGAAAGAGAAAAGAGAAGAGAAAGAGAAGAGAAAGAGGAAAGAGAAGAGAGAGAGAGAGAGAGAGAGAGAGAGAGAGAGAGAGAGGAGGAGAGAGAGAGAGAGAGAGAGAGAGAGAGAGAGGGGGGGGAAGATGGGGGGGGGGGGGGAGGGAGACGAGGAGTAAAAAGGAGAAGGAGAAAAGGAGAGAGAGAGAGAGAGAGAGAGAGAGAGAGAGAGAGAGAGAGAGAGAGAGAGGAGAGAGAGAGAAGAGATGAGAGGAGAGAAAGAAGAGAGAGAGAGAAATAGAGATAGAAATAAATAAATAGATAGATAGATAGATTAATAGATAGATAGGTAGATAGAGGAGAGTAAGTGCATAATGTCTAAATAAGTCTTACTATTCATAGAATGAAGAGTTAGCTAACGAAAGAACCGACATATAGAGAAATATTACGATTAAGGAAAAGTCACACACACAAGCAAAACATTTTATATAAATAAGAAAATAAGGAAAACAAATGCATGCGACATCAGGCCAAGGAAATCTGGGCCGTATGACCTCTCCAGGGAATAAAACTGTCTTGCCTCTGACTTCTCTTTCACCCTGCCCTCCCTCCCCCCCTCCCCCCCTTCCCGCGGCTCCTTCACTCAACCCCTTCTCGCTCGCCCTACATTTCGGGCAAAGTTTTAGCCAACGAAGTGCCTAAAAAAGAGGAGTGGGAGAAGAGAGAGAGGAGAGAGAGAGAGAGGAGAAGAGGAGAGAAGAGGAGAGAGAAGGAGAGATAGAGAGAGAGGAGAGGCAGCAGAGAGAGAGAGCGAGAGAGGAAGAGAAGGAAGAGAGAGAGAGAGAGGAAGAGAGAGAGAGAGAGTGAATTTTCAACCATTGACATACTTATAATCAACAAAACCACATAATATATAATTATAATATATATATATATATATATATTGAATGTTAGTTATTAGTATATA
>NW_020872450.1:437979-447979 GCF_003789085.1 Penaeus vannamei
AGTAGTAGTAGTTTCAATAGTAGTAATCGTAATAGTAGTAATAGTACTACCAGTACTACTACTAGTAGTGGTAGTAGTAGGAAGAGGAGTAGAAAGAAGAGGAGAAGACAAGAAGAAGAGGCGTTGGTATAGAAGGCAGAGGAGGAGAAGGAATATGAATAACTTCAGAAAGATTAAGAAAAAGAAAAGATGAGAGTCATCGAAAGAGAAAGGAGAAGAAGAAAAATGTACAAAAATAAGAGAAAACGAAGAAAAAAGAGAGACCGAGAAGCTAGAGAAGAACGAGAGAAAAGAAAATTCAGAGAATTCAAAGAAAGCGACAAAAACAAAAGAACATCAACAGGAAGACGAGAAGCTAGCGAGGATCTATAGTCAGCGCGTAATAACTCCCGTCTAATTGCACAAAAGAACAAGTACAGCTGTTTATTATAAGGAATTATGGAACTCTGAAATAAAAGAGAAGATATAAAATAGGAAAGGATTAGCGGAGGGAGTTTATGTTGATGAATTCTTAATCCCAAACCCAGTCCATTTCTCCCGCGCTTTTTTTTCTTCTACTGGCGATTCTCTTCCGGTTTCGTAAACAATAACAACAACAATTAAAAAACAACAATCAGTTTTACAAGATATGAAAAATCCAGAAACTTGCTTTGATTCTTTTTTTATTTTAATTTAATGTAGCATTATCCTTATATTTTGCTTATTTGTGATTAGGTTAGTGTCTCATTTAGTCATCCCTGATAACTTCTCTTGTGTGGATAAACTATGACCTTTGCCTTCGTTTCATAATATAAAAAGGTCGACGATATAAAAGGAAGTATATCACAGCAGAAGTTATATCTTATAGTTCATAGATATGAGACAAAATTATCAAATAGCCCCTTGTACTTTATACTGGTATAACTGGGTAGGTAGTACTTGAAATCAGTATATCAGGATAACACAAATGTCTTGTACTTTATATTTTCACCGCTCTGTCACGCCACACTTGGACACATAATTTACACGCCCTTCTTTCACCTGTGTAAGTAAGGCTAATTCCTACTGTTAAAACATGGCATTATCTTAATATTGTATTATATGAGATGTCGACTAATCAAGTTCTTGCTTTGGAAATGTGGTATGGCGAGAAGCGTCGAAGTCTACCATTCCTTGTTTGCGTATGCTGTTTGGCGTATGCTGACTTTGTTTGGTATGCTGACTTTGTTTGCGTACTGACTGTTTGGCGTATGCTGACTTTGTTTGGCGTATGCTGACTTTGTTTGGCGTATGCTGGGACTTTGTTTGGCGTATGCTGACTTTGTTTGGCGTATGCTGACTTTGTTTGGCGTGTGCTGACTTTGTTTGGCGTATGCTGACTTTGTTTGGCGTATGCTGACTTTGTTTGGCGTATGCGACTGACTGCTGTTTGGCGTATGCTGACTTTGTTTGGCTGACTTGTTTGGCATATGCTGACTTTGTTTGGCGTATGCTGACTTGTTTGGCGTATTGACTTTGTTTGGCGTATGCTGACTTTGTTTGGCGTATGCTGACTTTGTTTGGCGTATGCTGACTTTGTTTGGCGTATGCTGACTTTGTTTGGCGTATGCTGATTGTTTGCGTATGCTGAGTTTTGTTTGGCGTATGCTGAGTTTGTTTGGCGTATTTGTTTGGCGTATGCTGACGTATGCTGACTTTGTTTGGCGTATGCTGACTTTGTTTGGCGTATGCTGACTTTGTTTGGCGTATGCTGAGTTTGTTTTTTGTTTGGCGTATGCTGCGTATGCTGACTTTGTTTGGCGTATGCTGGAGTTTGTTTGGCGTATGCTGAGTTTTTGTTTGGGTATGCTGACTTTGACTTTGTTTTGGGTATGCTGAGTTTGTTTGGCGTATGCTGACTTTGTTTGGCGTATGCTGACTTTGTTTGGCGTATGCTGACTTTGTTTGGCGTATGCTGACTTTGTTTGGCGTATGGTGACTTTGTTTGGCGTATGCTGACTTTGGCGTATGCTGACTTTGTTGGCGTATGCTGTATGGACTTTGTTTGCGTATGCTGACTTTGTTTTGTTGGCGTATGCTGACTTTGTTTATGAACTGACTTTGTTTTATTTTGTTTGGCTATGCTGACTGTTGGCGTATGCTTTTGTTTGGCGTATGACTTTGTTTGTCTTTGCGTATGCTGACGATGCTGATTTGTTTGGCGTATGCTGACTTTGGCGTATGCTGACTTTGTTTGGCGTATGCTGACTTTGTTTGGCGTATGCTGACTTTGTTTGGCGTGTGCTGACTTTGTTTGGCGTATGCTGACTTTGGCGTATGCTGACTTTGTTTGGCGTATGCTGACTGTTTTGGCGTATGCTGACTTTGTTTGCGTATGCTGACTTTGTTTGGCGTATGCTGACCCTTTGATGCTGACTTGTTTTGGCGTATGCTGACTTTTGGCGTATGCTGACTTTGTTTGGCGTATGCTGACTTTGTTTGGCGTATGCTGACTTTGTTTGGCGTATGCTGACTTTGATGCTGACTTGTTTGGCGTATGCTGACTTTGTTTGGGCGTGACTTTGTTTGGCGTATGCTGACTTATGCTGACTTTGGCGTATGCTGACTTTGTTTGCGTATGCTGACTTTGTTTGGCGTATGCTGAGTTTGTTTGGCGTTGCTGACTTTGTTTGGCGTATGCTGACTTTGTTTGGCGTTTTGTTCGTATGCTGAGTTTGTTTGGCGTATGCTGACTTTGTTTGCCTGACTATGCTTGTTTGGCGTATGCTGACTTTGCTGACTTTGTTTGGCGTATGCTGACTTTTTTGGCGTATGCTGACTTTGTTTGGCGTATGCTGACTTTGTTTGGCGTATGCTGACTTTGTTTGGCGTATGCTGACTTTGGCGTATGCTGACTTTGTTTGGCGTATGCTGCCTTTGGCGTATGCTGACTTTGTTTTGGCGTATGCTGACTTTGTTGGCGTATTGCTGCTTTGTTTGGCGTATGCTGACTTTGTTGGCGTATGCTGACTTTGTGGCGTATGCTGACTTTGTTTGGCGTATGCTGACTTTGTTTGGCGTATGCTGTTTGTTTGGCGTATGCTGACTTTGTTTGGCGTATGCTGACTTTGTTTGGCGTATGCTGATTTGTTTTGCGTATGCTGAGTTTGGCGTATGCTTTATGCTGACTTTGTTTGCGTATGCTGACTTGTTTGGCGTATGCTGACTTTGTTTGCTGACTTTGTTTGGCGTGCTGACTTTGATGCTGACTTTGTTGGCGTATGCTGACTTTGTTTGGCGTAAGCTGACTTTGGCGTTGCTGACTTTGGCGTATGCTGACTTGTTTGCGTATGCTGACTTCGTTTGGCGTATGCTGACTTTGTTTGGCGCTGACTTTGTTTGGCGTGACTTGTTTGGCGTATGCTGACTTTGTTTGGCGTATGCTGACGTATGCTGTTTGTTGGCGTATGCTGACTTTGTTTGGCGTATGCTGACTTTTTTTTGTTTGGCGTATGCTGACTTTGTTTGGCGTATGCTGACGTATGCTGACTTTGTTTTGGCGTATGCTGAGGCGTATGACTTGTTTGGCCTGACTTGTTTGGCGTATGCTGACTTTTTTGACTTTGTTTGGCGTATGTGACTTTGTTACGTATGCTGACTTTGTATGCTGACTTTGTTTGCTGACTTTGATGCTGACTTTGTTTGGCGTATGCTGACTTTGTTTGGCGTATGCTGACTTTGTTGATGCTGACTTTGTTTGGCGTGTATGCTGACTCCTTTGTTGCTGACTTTGTTTGGCGTATGCTGACTTTGGCGTATTGCTGACTTTGTTTGGCGTATGCTGACTTGTATGCTGACTTTTGATGCTGACTATGCTGACTTTGTTTGGGTATGCTGACTTTGTTTGGCGTATGCTGACTTGTTTGGCGTATGCTGACTTTGTTTGGCGTATGCTGACTTTGTTTGGCGTATGCTGTTTGACTTTGTTTGGCGTATGCTGACTTTGTTTGGCGTATTGCTGCCTTTGTTTGGTTATTGCTGACTTTGTTTGGCGTATGCTGACTTTGTTTGGCGTATGCTGACTTTGTTTGGCGTATGCTGACTTTGTTTGGCGTACTCTGACTTTGTTTGGCGTAAACTTTGTTTGCGTATGCTGTTTGGCGTATGCTGACTTGGTATGCTGATGCTGACTTTGTTTGGCGTATGCTGACTTTGTTAATGCTGACTTTGTTTGGCGTATGCTGACTTTGTTTGCGTATGCTGACTTTGTTTGGCGTAATTTGTATGCTGACTTTGTTTGGCGTATGCTGACTTTGTTTGGTGTATGCTGACTTTGTTTGCGTAACCCTGACTTTGTTTGTCGTATGCTGACTTTGTTTGGCGTATGCTGACTTTGTTTGGCGTATGCTGACTTTGACGTATGGTGCCTTTGTCTGTCGGTCAGTATAAATATGTTTAAGGATTCCACGTCTAATATTGACTAATTAAAGTGTATAACGTGGTCCTTTTCCATGTGCAATATCTATTTTTTATATTCACAATTTCATCGTTTATATCATGAGAGGGCATGAGAGTGCTTTAGTTAAACAATATGTGCAAATTGCGTAGACTCAAACACAACCAAATATACAGGGAATAATATGTAGAGTGTGCATAACATGCCTATACACGTACAGTCAAACAAACATACAAAAATACATATAACATACATTTATAGTTATAGAGAGACAAAAAAGATTTAGAACACATCGCTGCACGCAATCACAGAGAAAGAATATTCTGCATTTTACGGGCTGTCTTTGACATGTCAGTATTTGTTTCCGATATTTAGATAAATACCTAGAGACATTCACAGATACATCCAGCTCACTATTATCTTTTTATGATGATAATGATGATAATAGTTATCATTATTATAACTATACATGAATACATACATTATAAATTATATATAATTATAAATTACATTATAAATTGTATATAAATACATACATTATATGCACACACACATACATACACATGCAAATGCATATACGCGTAGACTTAGAACAGAAAGAAAAGAATATGAAATAAGTATTGAAACCTACAAATGAATCGCTGGAGTAACACTTGAACATCCATTATAGAAATTCCTCAGTGTCTTCAGGCTGTCAAGGTCGAGCTCGTCCTTAGAGAAAGACTTCAAGGTTCAAGGAAGTGCTCGAACCCCAAAGCCTCGAACGTGAAAAAAGTATAAAGTGGACAAGAGAAAATTGAAGATCTTAAGTGCTTTTGATTGTAAAGAGTTGAAGATGCCAGAAAGCGAGACAAGATTTGATATAATCCGACAAGAACAAGGACGAAACAAGAACAAAGACAAATAAAAACAAGAGCAAGAATAAAACACAAACAACAAGAACAAAAACAAACAAACAATAACAATAGGAATAAAAAACAAACAACAAGAACAAAAATCTACAAACAATAACAATAACAAGAATAAACAAACAAAAACAAGAATAAAAAAACAAACAAGAACAAAAACAATCATAAACAATAACAAGAATAAGATAAACAAACAAACAAACAAACAAGAAAAAACAAAACAAGAAAAAAGCAAGAACAAGAATAAAAACAAACAACAAAACAAGAAAAAAACAAAAACAAACAAAAACAAAGTAAGCTCATTGGCAGATAACTGACACCTTCTGAATTAAAAGCGATATTTACATCATATTTTTTTTGTTTATTTTTTTTTCTTGTTCATACCGTGTGAACCGTAAATAAGTTACGATCCACGCTGACGTCTCTAGATTGAGAATCCCTCTTAAATATGGAAGATTTTAAGTTATTCACTCTTTCAAATATGTACAGGAGCATTAGCACAACAGGCACATGTACACGTGGATAGGTACACGCTCGTAAGATATAAAGGGAAAATGTCAACAAACAATTAACGATTCCTAAACAGGCTTAGGAGCAATAAGGAGTGTCGTGTTTATTCTGAAATTCAGGTTTCTTGATTTCGTGTCATTTTGGGCTTTTGGGGGGGATGTTATGATGTCTCGATGTGAGGTAGATGGCGTGCTTGATATTTCTGTCTTTTGTTCGGGTTTGTTGAAGGAATGATAGGGTGTATTATCTTTGTTTCCTCTTTATATCTTCTTTCGTTGTCTTATGTAGGTTTGGTGTTAGTTCTTTCACCTCTTTTCCTCTATCTCTCCTTTTCTTCCATTCTCCTACTCATCTTTGTGTCCCCGTCCTCAGTCTCCCTCTCAAAATGCCACGACCATCATTAGGCAATACCGTTTCCCCCTATACCCGTCTACCTACCCCCTACCCCCACCCCCCCTAAATCCCCACGTCAACCAAAAATGACTCTAAAAGCACATTATAGCATTCATACACGGCGACGCACTCTTACCTCTATAAACCCGCTACCCTTTACACCATCATCTAAAACAAACACCCCCCCTCCTCCCCCCTTCCCTTCTCCTCTCTTCCTTCCATCCATCCCTCCTCCCTCCTCCCCATCTCCCCCGTCCCTCTCTCCATCCACCGTACTCAACGTCCCCCTCCGTCCTCTCCACTCCCATCCTCCCTGTCCTCTCTCCATCCCCCGTCCTCCCCCGTCCTCCTCCCCTCCTCCCTCCCTCCCTCCCTCCTCTCGAACCCCACCTCCCCCTCCCTGACCATAACACCCCCCCTTTAATAATTCAAGGAGAGCCCCAATAATTGAAATCCCATGTAGAGGTAAAGCGGAGGCAGCCAACCCCGCCGGTTCTAGACTGGAACTCGGACTGGACGGACAACGCTTTCCACTTAAGACAGACGGAGGCTTGCGCGGCCCCCTTGATTTGCGAGGCCGATATGAATTTTGAATGTAATCTCTTGAGGATGCCCGAGATGTTTATTTTCTTTTTTTATATATGTGGCGAGGAGATATATATGAATAGATTTGGGTTGTTTGGTATTTTTCTTCCTCTGGAAATATCCTCTTCGGGTTTCTTATTCTTCGTAGCTTCGTCTCCGGCCGAGTGGTGTGGTTTCTTAAATTCCCCGTCTTTTGTATTCGACGTTATAGATCTATCTATTTATCTATCAAATTACCAATTCATTTACCTTCTTATTTGGCCGCCAGTGTGTGTGAAGACGAAGATCTGCCTCCGCATTTGAACGCCTGTAAATGATTGATTCCGAAGCCATCATTCGGATCTGGAGTAAACACATACATGATTCATGCCACGAGATACAACTCCCGTGTCTCACAGCTTGTAAACAAATACATTTTCCGCGCAAGGAGACCGGGGGAGAATGGCATACAATAACCCGTAAATGCCAGACGATATTCCACGAAATTCCGAGGACGAGCTAAGATCAGCTGCTCGTCGTTTCAATGGAATGCCTTGTCGATAGTGAATAGATCGGAATAAATCTTTACTACTTTCACGTAAGTACCCGGGGAGTGTGTGTGCTCGTGTATGGTACTTGCATGGGGTGTGTATATAATGAGAAAATGTGAAAAATTGGTATGAAAAGCATACCTGTTCCTCAGATGCTCTTCCATTTTACTACATAATGGGAAAATGGGAAAAAATATGAAAAAATATGTTTCTGAGATGCTCCTTCATTTAATGGGAAATAGGGGAAATAATAAGGAAAAAAAAGTACGTTTCTGAGAAAATAGGGAAAAAATACAAAATAAAACGGTTCTGAGACGCTCCTCCATCCAGTACATAATGGAAAACGTAAAAGACTATGAAAAAATAAATATTTCTGAAATGCTTAACCCCTCCATTATGGCTCGATGACGTGAGGAACACCTGTACAATACCACTTAAAGTACAACCGACCCTCTGCTACCCGCTACCCGCTACCCGCCCCTCCAAGGCATCTACCCTAAGCGAAGTACATTTAAACACACGTACCATTTAAGTGACATACACTAAGTCTGCTGTACGGATTATTTGCCTGTGCACGCAAGAGCCCGCACATATAAGCGCCTTACATACTCAGGTGCTTACGCCTTAAAGTGGCAATACATGTAAGTTGGAGAGAGGCAGACGGTCGAGCGGACATGGTGGGCGCATGGCAGTCACGGGGCGATGAGTGCCAGTACCGGAGGATGTTCCAGAGTGCCATGGAGAGAGGAGGGGGGGGGAAGGGGTGCCAGGGGCTGTTCGCGACGATGTGGTTCATGGTGAGTGACAGCGTAGAGAGAGAGAGAGAGAGAGAGAGAGAGAGGAGAGAGAGAGAGGGAGAGAGAGAGAGAGAGAGAGAGAGAGAGAGAGAGAGAGAGAGAGAGAGAGAGAGAGAGAGAGAGAGAGAGAGGAGAGAGAGAGAGAGAGAGAGAGAGAGAGAGAGAGAGAGAGAGAGAGAGAGAGAGAGAGAGAGAGAGAGAAGAGAGAGAGAGAGAGAGAGAGAGAGAGAGAGAGAGAGAGAGAGAGAGAGAGAGAGAGAGAGAGAGAGAGAGGAGAGAGAGAGAGGGAGAGAGAAGAGAGAGAGAGAGAGAGAGAGAGAGAGCGAAGAGAGAGAGAGAGAGAGAGAGAGAGAGAGAGAGAGAGAGAGAGGAGAGAGAGAGAGAGAGAGAGAGAGAGAGAGAGAGAAGAAGTGGGGTGGTGGTGAGGATGGTGATGAGTTTGACGAGGGTGATGAAGATGATGATGATGGTGAATATGAAGATGAAAATGAAACTGAAGATGATGAAGATTGAAGTTGAAGATAAAGATAATGATAAAGATAAAGATAAAGATAAAGATAAAGATAAAGATAAAGATAAAGATAAAGATAAAGATAAAGATGATGATAAAGACGACGATGATGACGATGATGGATACGACGACGACGATGATGATAACAATGACATAGAAATAACAACAAAACAATAATTCTTATTCACGTCAATAACAACAACGATAATGACCCAAAAACGACAATGAAAACAAAATAATATCACCTTTTCTATTGGTGGTTCCGAGCTTCCCGGAAGAAAAGGGAAAAAGAAGGAAAAAGAAAAAGAAGAAAAAGAAAAAGAAAAGAAAGAGAAAAAAGAAGAAAAAGAAGAAAAGAAGAGAGAAAAAGATGAAGAAAAAAAGAAGAAAAAAAAAGAAAAAAAGAAAAAAACAGAAAGAAAGAAAGAGGAAAAAGAAGAACAAGAAGGAAAAAAAGGAAAAAAAATATCCTGTTCAAAACGGAATGCACTTTTGCTGATCCGCGATTCACCCTCCACCTCAGGCGATGCTCCGTCATCCACTTTTTCTCTCCCTTCGTCCATTTTTTACCCTCCGGTCCTCTCTCTCTCTCTCTTGCTCTTTCTTTCTCTGTGTCTTCTCTTGTTCTTTTCTTTTTTTCTCTTCTCTTCTTCCTCCCTCCTTCGCTCTCTCTCTCTCTCTCCTTTCCTCCCTCTCTCTCTCTCTCTCCTTTCCTCCCTCTCTCTTTTTTTTCTTTCTCTCTCTCTTCTCCTTCCTCCTCCTCTTTCTCTCTCTCTCTCTCTCCCTTCTCTCCCTCCCTCTCTTCCTTCCTTCCCTCTCTTCTCTTTCTTCTTCTCTCTCTCCCTCCCTCCTCTCCTCCTCTCCCTCTCTCTCTTTTTCCCTCCTCTCTTTCTCCTCTCTCCCTCTCCGTCTATTCACTCCCAATGCAGTCCTTCCATTATTCACACCTTTTATCTCTCCTTCGCCTTCCTCTCCTTCATCAACACCTCCAGGCACCTTTTATCCTCACTTGCCTCTCTCTCTTCCCGTTCTCCCGGAATGCCCCTTCTGTTTCTCCTCTTACTTTTGTCTCCCACTTCTCTTCCACTTTTATCCCTCTATCCTCGGTTCTTCCATTCGCTCTGTTCACTTGTACGTCTTTTTATCTTCGGTTGCTAGATCATATTTACGGATTGTGATACAGGCATATGGTGTTCACATATACATACATACATGTCTGTACATATCACAAATACATGAATATATATCTATATCTATCTATCTATCTATTTATCTATATATGTTTGAGTGTGTGTGTGTGTGTGTGTGTGTGTGTGTGTGTGTGTGTGTGTGTGTGTGTGTGTGTGTGTGTG
>NW_020872450.1:452979-462979 GCF_003789085.1 Penaeus vannamei
GGAGGGAGGGAGGAGGGGGAGATGGTGGGAGGGAGGGAGGAGGAGGGAGGGAAGGGAATGGGGGAGATGGTGGGAGGAGGGAGGGAGGGAGAAGGAGGGGGGGAGGGAGGGAAAGGAGGAGGGGGAGAAGGAGTGAGGATAGAGAGGGAACAAAGGAGAGGGAGGGAAGGATAGGGAGGGAGGGAGGAGGGAAGGATAGGGAGGGAGGGAGGGAAGGGAGGGAGGGAGGAGGAGGGAGGATAGGGAGGGAGGGGAGAGGGGGAGAAGGAGGGAGGATAGAGAGGGTACGAAGAGGGGTAGGGAAGGATAGGGGGAAGAAGGAAGGCGAGGGAAGGGGAGAAGGATGGGGGAAAGGGAACGAGGAAGAGGTACGGAAGGATAGAAAGGGAAGGTAGGTAGAGAAGGAAGGAGGAAGAGAGAAGAAGGGGGGAAGTGGAGGGAGGGAGGGAAAAAAGGGAGAGAAGGAGGGTGAGAGAGGAGAGAGAGAGAGAGAGAGAGAGAGAGAGAGAGAGAGAGAGAGAGAGAGAGAGAGAGAGAGAGAGAGAGAGAGAGAGAGAGAGAGAGAGAGAGAGATGTGAAAAGGGAAATGAAGAGCAAGAGAAAAGGAAGGAGAGAATGAGAGAAGGACGGAGATAGACAGAGATGGAGACAGAAATACGTAAATAGAATAGATGAATAAATTTAGAGGTACATTAGTAGACAAAACAGAGATAAATACGAGGGAGAATTATACGAATAAAAGCAAAGTCAAATAAGAAAAAAGAAAAATAAGAAAAAGCAAGAAACAAATAAAGAAAAAACAAAACAAAAACAAAACAACAACAGCAAGAAATAAATAAAAAAAACAAAAAACAAAAAACAACCAAAAAAACAAATATTCATCCCATGAGATCAACAAATACAAGAAAATCATATCTATCTACCTCTTTATCTATTTGTTGAATAGCACTTTCTTGAGATGTCTGGACGCTTTGTTATGCAAGACTGCCGAGGTAGGGAAGGAGGGGGGGGGGGGAAGAAGAAAGGGGAGGGGAGGGAGGTAAGAAGGAGGGGGAGGGGAAGGAGTAAGAAAGAAGGGGGGGGGGAGGGAAGGGGAGAAAAGGGAGGGAGGGAGAGGGAAGGAGGTAGAGGGGAGAGGAAGCGAAAGAAAAGAGGGGAGGGAGGAGGAGAGGAAAGGAGAGGAAGGAGTAATAAAGGGGGGAGGGGATGTGAGAGGGGAAGGGGAGCGGAGGAAAGAGGGAAAGAGAGGAAAGAGGGAGGGAAGGAGGTAAGGAGGTAAGAAGGAGTGGGGAGGGATGGGAGAGGGGAGGAGGAAGAGCGGAAGAAAGAGGGAGGGGAAGGGTAAGAAAGTAGTGAGGAGGAGAGGGGAAGGAGTAAGAAGGGTGGGGAGAGGATGGGATGGGAAGAGGGAAGGCGGAGCGGAAGAAAGGGAGAGGAGGGGAGGTAAAGTAAATGCGAGGAAAGAGGCAGGAAGGGAGGGAGGTAGGCAGGTAAGAAGGCGTGGGCAGGGGAGGGGGGAGAATGGAAGGGGAGGGGAGCGAAAGAGGGGGAGGGAGCGGAAGAACAGAGAGAGGGGGAGCGAGTAAGAAAAGCGTGGGGAGGAGAGGGAGAGGGCGGGAAGAGGAGCGGCAGGAAAAAAGAGGGAGGAAGGAAGGCGAAGTGGAGAGCAAGGAAGAAAGAGAGGGAAGGGAGGTAAATAAATGTGGGGGAAAGAGGAGAAAAGGGAAGGGAAGGAGGTAAGAAAGCGTGGGCGGAGGGGATGAGGTGGGGGAGGAGGCGAGGCGGAGAAAAGGGGGGGGAAGGAGGTTAAGAAAGCGTAGGAGGCAGAGCGGTGAAGGAGGCTTAAGAAGGGTGGGAGAGGAGATGGAGAGGGGAGGCAAGGCGGAGCGGAGGAACAGAGAGAGCGGAAGGAGTTAAGAAGGAGGAGCGGAGGGGAGAGGGAGAAGGGGAGCGGTAAGAAAAAAAGAGGGTGGGAGGGAGAGAAGGGAAGGGAGCGGCAGCGAAAAAAGAAGGGTGGGGAGGCGAGAGAAGGATGGGAGAGGAGAGGCAGGAAAGAAGGAGGAAACAAAAAAGGAGAGGGGAGGAAGAGGGAGAAGAGGGCAAGAAGGCAGAAGGAAGAAAGAGAAGTCAGCGGAAAGAGGACGGAAAGAAGGCGGAGTAGAGGAAGGAAAGAAGAAAGGAAGAAAGAGGAGAAAGGAAGACGGGAAGGGAGGAAAAGGATCGCAAAGGAAATACGAGAAGAAGGAAAAGCAACGAGGAGGGAGAGTGAGGGAAGGGAGAGGATAGGAGTGCGAGGGGAGGAGAGGAGAGAAAGGAGAACGGCGCGAGGGGAGGAAAAGGGCGCGAAGGAGGAGAGATGGAGGAGAAAAGGAAGGAAAGAGGAGAGGAAGGGAGAAGGATATAAGTGGAGGACGATCAGGAGGAATAGTAGAAGGAGGAGAATGGGAAGGGAGGAGAAAGGAAGGAAGGAAGGAAGGAGAAAGGAGAGGGAAAGGATGGAGGAAGGGAGGATGATGGGCAGGGCGAGGGGAAGAGGAAGGAAGACGGAAGGAGGAAGAGGAAAGAATGGAAGGAAGATCTAGAAAGAAGAGAGGGAAAGAGAGAGTAGAGAGAAAGGGGGGCGGAGAGGGAAATAGAGAGGAAAGAAGTAGAGAGAAAGGGGGGAGGGAGAGGGAAATAGAGAGGAGAAAGCATATAGAGACAGAGATAAAGAGAAAGAGAAAGAATAAAAAGAGAGATAGAGTGGGAAAAGGAAAGACATAAAGAGAAAGAGGAAAGTAAAAATAGAGAGAGAGAGGAGTAAAAAAATAGAGATAAAGAGAAGAGAGAGAGAAAGGGAAGGACAGGGTTAGGGGGTGGGGTGGGGGGGATGGGGATAGTGGGGAGAGGGAGAGGGGGAGGGGGGGGCGAATCCCCCAACGATGGCTCGGTCGGGTAATGGGGTTTCGTGGCCCGAGGCAACCGACCGGCCACCACAAAAGAAAACTTGGCCCCATGATTGATATTTGGATTAAAAACCTAATTGATTATCTATACGGCATGCCACGGCCGGGGCTCTTTTGTGAGAAGAAGAGAAGAGAGAAGAACTTTGTTATTAATACACTACGGAGACGTTCCTGTGATGTGCTGTGATGCCCTGGAGCGAAGAGGGGTAGGAAGGGAGGGGGGAAGGGTGTGGGGAAGGGAAGGGGAAAGGAGGGAAAGAGAGGGGAAGGTGGGAAAGAGAGGGGAAGGGAGGGGGAAGGGAAGGGAAGGGAAGGGAAGGGGGAAAGGCGGGGAAGGAGGGAAGGAGGGAAGGGAGGAAGGGGGGAAGAGGGGAAAGAGGGGAAGACCCTGGAGGCGAAGAGGGTAGGGCAGGGAAGGAGGGAAGAGAGGGGAAAGAGGGGAAGGACCCTGGGGCGAATAGGGGTTAGGGGAGGGGGGAAGGGAGGGGGGAGGGAAGGGGGGAGGGAAGGGAAGGAGAAAAAGAGGGGAAGGACCCTGGAGGGAAAGAGGGTAGGAGGAGGGAAGGAGGGGGAAGGAGGGGAAAGAGGTGAAGGAGAAGGAGCTGGACGGACGGGGGAAGGACAGCTGTGAGGGAGAGGAACGAAGGGTGATAAAAAAGGTCCAGACAGATGGGGAAGGACATCTGAGAGGAAGAAGAATAAGGGAAAAGAATGAGGGAGTGAGGAAAAGGGGAAGAAGAAGGAGGTAGACGGATGAGGAAGGACATCTGTGAGGGAAAGGAACGAGGAAAGATCGCGTGGAAGCAAAGAGAAGAAAGAGGGAATAAGGAAAGGGGAGATGAAAGAGTGGGTAAATGAGGGAGAAGATTAGTGAAGCAAGGGAGACGAGTGAGGACCGTGAGGGAGAGATATAGCAGGAGTGAGGACAGGCTTGGATAACCGTTCTTCGTCGAGAATGAGAGAGTTAAGCATGAAAGGGACGAGAATGAAATATGAGTTAAGTGTGAGGGGCGACCGGGTTATAAAACACACGAGGGGAAAGAGTGTTGTGAAATTTCCTTTCCCTCGAGGCGGCGCGACCCTCACACATGCTATGAGGAAACATGAGCCGTAACTCACAATCAGGAGGCTAATGGTACTGATTATCAAACGCGTTACAGATACAATCAGTAAGATTTGTTAAGAATAAGGGTGGAATAAGGCCATTATATCTTCCAGTGGTAATGAGGTCACAGAACTATAAACAGAAAAAAACAGAGGTATATGAAAAATAAGGGATTATAAGGCCATTATAACTTCCAGTGGTAATGAGGAAACAGGAGCTATAAACAGAAAAAAACAGAGGCATAGGATTTACAACCAAAAACACAAGAAGCGGAAGGAGTTACAAACAATAATACAATAGGAAGTTATAACCGCAAAACATAAGAGCATAAAGAGTTATTAACAGGAAGAAATTAGTTATAAACAAGAAACACAGGAGGGAAATATGGAGTTACAAACAAGAGACACAGGAGAATTGGAGTTATAAAAAGGAAACAAGAAATTATGGAGTTGTAAACAGAAAGAAAAAGAATATAAGGAGAGTGTGTTATAAGGAGATACGAGAGAAGCTTTAGTTATTGAAAAAAACGACAGAAAAACAAACATTAGCACATGAACAGAAAAGAAAGATGTATAAATAATTATGAAAATAGAATAATAGAAACTACAGGATACAAACTAAAAACAGAAACTATAAAACCAGAAGGGATTGATTTTCAACAGATCAAAACACAACACATAGAAAGCAAGAATTATAAACAGGACACAGAAAATTATAAGTTACACACACAACCAGAAAAGAAAGAAAGAAAGAAAGAAAGAAAGAAAGAATCATATGTTGCAGCAACTTAAGTCAAAATAGAGCATCTGAGATATTTCAGTTTGACTGGTACTGCATTGCATTTTAACACACACACACACATAAACACACAAACACACACACACACCACACACACACCCTCACACACACGCACACCACACACTCACACAAACACACACACACGCTCATAAACACATACACACACAAACACGCACTACCCACACACACACACATATACATACATGCATACATACACGCATATACATATACATACATGCATACATACATACAGAAAGATAGATTGATAGACATGTATGTGAACGAAATCCAAATCAGAAGATGACGAAAGATGATGAATAGAAAAAAAAGAGAAAATGAACTAATCCGGATAACAACGAGGCACTTGAATAACGACAGAAATAGAACGAGGAGAGAAGAACCAAAAACACAAATAACAAGAAACACAAGCAAACGCAGGAGAAAGCCAAGAAAACCATAAGATCGAAAGGGAGAAGCAGAGGGCAGCGAGAAGTCAAACAGGGGAAAGGGAGAGAGAAAAAAAGAAAGAAGGGAAGAAGAAGAGAGAGAGAGAGAGGAAAAGAGGAAAACGCAAACGGGGTAAATGTTGACGAAAGGGAAGCAGTCGCAATGGGAGTCTTTATATCAGTCAACATCAAACACATCGCTTATTACGTCGTTAGCGGAATGCTTGTCAATTACTATTCGTAATGGAGTGCATCGCGAGTGGAAGGACAGGGCGAAGAGTGGGTGGAAGAGGAAGAAGAGGAAGAAGAGGAAGAGGAGGAGGGAGGAGGAAGAAGAGGAAGAGGAGGAGGAGAGGAAGAAGAGGATGAAAAGGAGAGGGAGGAAGAGGAAGGAGGGGGAGGAGGGAGAAGAGGGATGAAAAGGAGAGGAGGAAGAAGAGGAAGAGGAGGAAGAGGAGAGGAGGAGGAGGAACAGGATGAAAACGAAGAAGAGGAGAAGAGGTGGAAGAGGAGGAAGAGCGGAAGAGGAGGAGGGGAGAAAAAGAGAAGAGAAGAGGAGAAGGGGGAGGAAGAATAGGAAGAAGAAGAAGAAGAAGAGGAGGAGGAGGGAGAGGAGGAGGAAGAAGAGGACAGGGTGAAGAGTGGGTGGATGAGGAAGAAGACGAAGAAGAGGATGAAGAGGAAGAGGAAGAGGTGGAAGAGGAAGAAGAGAAAGAAAAATAAGAGGAAGAGGAATAACAGGAAGAGGAAGAAGAGGAAGAGAAGAAGAAAAGAGGAAGAGGAAGAAGAGGAAGAGGAAGAAGGAAAGAGAAGAAAGAGGAAGAAGAGGAAGAAGAGGAGGAGGAGGGGGGAAGAAGAGGGGGGACAAAAGGAAGATGAGAAAGAGGAGGAAGAGAAAGTGGAAAGGAAGAAGAGGAAGAGGAGGGGAGAAGAGGAGAGGAAGAAGAGGAAAGAGAGGAGGGGAAGAAGAGGAAGAGGAAGGGGGAAGAGGAAGAATGGAAGAGGAAGAGAAGGGAGGGGGAAGAAGAGGAAGAGGGGGAGGGGAAAGAAGAAGAAGAAGAGAACAAAGCGAAGAGTGGGTGTAAGAGAAGAAGCAAAGGAAAGAAGGGGAGATTCAAAGAAGATGAAGGGAGGGGAGAGTGAAAAAAGAGAGAAGGACAAGGCGAAAAGGAAAGCGAGGCAGAGGAGGACCAAAGATGGAGAAAAGGAACAGAAGGAGGAAGAGAAAAATGAAAATATGGAGAAGAGGAAGATGCAGGTAAAGAAGGGAGAAGAAGAGGAGGATCATGGAAAGGAAAACCAAACAAGGGAAAAGAAGGAAGACATGGGAGAGAGGGGGAGCAGCAAGGAGAAGGGGGAAAGGGAGAGAAATAAAAAAATGCGAGAAAGCAAAAGCATGGACAGGAAGGACAAGAGAAGGAAGAGAAGGAAGCAATAAAGGAGAAAAATGGAGAAAGAGAAAAGAGAAGGGAAGTAAAAGAGGAGGAGGAAAAGCGAGAGGAAAAACAGAAGAAGGGAAAGAAGGAAAAAATAACAAAGTTGTAGAAGGTGAAAGAAAAGGGAAATGGGAAGAATTGCAGGTAAACGAGGGAAAAGATAAAAGAATAAAGAAGGAGGAGAAAGAGAAAGAGGAAGAGGAGAAATAGCAGAAGAAAGAAAATGAAGAACAGGAGAAGGGCAAGGAGATGAAATAGAGAAAAACAAAAAACAATAACAAAGGAAAGAAGGGAAGAGGAGACAAAGGATGAATAGACAAAAAGAGAGAGAGAAAGAAGGAAGAAAGATAAAGGAAGAGGAAACAGATGGAATATGAAGAGGTGAAGGAGGAAGAGGAAAGAAGGGTGATAACGTAATGGCGATGACGATAATGATGATGATGATGATTATAATAATAATAATGATATTGATAATGATAATGATAATAATAATAATATAATAATGATAATAATAATAATAATAACAATAATAATAATAATAATGATAATAATGATAACAAAAATAATGATAATGATAATGATGAAAAGGAAGATGATGTGATGATGATACGGTAATGATAATGACTAATGACGATGGTGGCTTAAAAAATGCGAAAAAAGTTAACGTAGCTTAATCACAGAGATTGTAAAAAATAAAACATATCACAACATAGCAAATATCTAAACATTTTCTCAACTGCTCTTTTTAGTCTTTCTTCCAAAAAATATTATTCCACAGAAACTTGACTTATCATCCACGCAAAACCCGAAAGAAAAGAAAAAGAAGAAGAAGAAGAAGAAGAAGAAGAAGAGAGGAAGAAGAAGAAGAAGAAGAGAAGAAAAGAAAGAAGAAGAAGAAGAAGAAGAAGAAGAGAAAAGAAGAAAAAAAGAAAAAGAAGAAGAAGAAAGAGAAGAAGAAGAAAAAGAAAAAGAAGAAGAAAAGAGAAGAAGAAGAAGAAGAAGAAGAAAGAAGAAAAGGATAAAAGTATGAAAGCTGATATGAAAGGATACGAACTGAGATGACGTCAGTGATATCAGGTCACAACACTCAACGGAGTATTAAAGGATTCTCCGAGATTAGATGATGAAGTAACTATAACTTCCATTCCAACTCACTCTTTTTTTATTTATATCGCTGAAGCCAATGAGAAGTGTGTCAAAAAAAGAAAAAGAAAAGAAAAAAAAATTGCTCCCGAATAAAATCAAATCCGGGTAGATTTACCGGTAAACGACAAGATAACTGTAAATCATGGGTAATTTATCATTAGATTGCGTCGCAGTAGATAACCGCTGGGGAAGCATCAGGGAACTTTCATCTGCAGATTGTACGGTTTCGGACACGGTCGGCGCGCATGTTTCCTCTGTATGTTTATGTTTTCATAGATGTGAATGATTTATGAATGTGAGTGATTTATGAAGTAAATAGTTACGTATACAAACAAATGCACAAACACACACATACGGACGTACTTTATTATGCATATACAGTACACTACACACACACACACGTACACACGTCAGTCCACCCACACACAGGTTTTAGCAAATTATGTAATTGGCAGAAAATTTGCATGGAACACGCACTAAATTAAAAAAATCTGTCTCAAAGTAGTAATCAAGCATTCACAGTCATACCCAAAGTCTTTCATGAATATGTCAGTTAACCTTTAAGAGTCTCAGGTGAGGCTTCAGCTAGAGTGAGCTTCAGTGAGCATTTAGGAAGGGGAAAGGCTAGGTCAGTAGCAACTCGAGGGAGGTGTCATGGCGACTGATTCCATTTTTGGGGAAAAAATCACATGAGGTTTATTTTGATGACGTCACAAAAGTTACGGATACTTTGTGAATATATGGTCGATCATTTTTTTTTTTTTCAAAAAAGGATAGAAAATAATGATTTTAATTATTATATTTTCACTGAACAATCATGAAAACAGACACCACGACACCTCCTCGAGTTGCTACTGATCTAGCCTTTCTCATTTACCCAGTGTTTTGGGGAGCGGACAGGTGGATAAATAAATATTGTTTCCATATAAATGTAATGAACTGACTAATCCCCTTCCGAAATATAACGATGGTAAAACTGCTGCAGGAAATTTAGTTAGTCGTTTTTAATGGTATCTTACGTGAAATGTATAACTATTATTTATTATAAAAATCTGGGATAGACATAAAAATGAGCACATTAGTATAATTCCACTTCCTGTATGACCCCATCGAAAAGCAATCTTTGTCAATAAAAAGGAGAGAAAAGAAAGAAAGAAGACAGAGGTAAAAAACAAAAACACTCGAATCTTGAACCAATGTCGATAATATGTGCTGGATGAATTCCTGCCCATCCGACGTAGACCTTTGTCAATAAAAGGAAAAGCTCTAGCATAATTCCACTTTCTGTATGACACCAACGAAAAGCAATCTTTACCTATAAAAAGAAAAGAAAAGAAAGAAAGAAAGAAGAAGAAAGACAGAAAGATAAAAAACAACAACACTCGAATCTTGAACCAATGTCGATAATATGTGCTGGATGAATTCCTGCCCATCCGACGTAGACCTTTGTCAATAAAAGGAAAAGCTCTAGCATAATTCCACTTTCTGTATGACCCCAACGAAAAGCAATCTTTACCTATAAAAAGAAAAGAAAAGAAAGTAAGCAAGAAGAAGAAAGACAGAGATAAAAAAACAACAAAACTCGAATCTTGAACCAATGTCGATAATATGTGCTGGATGAATTCCTGCCCATCCGACGTAGACCTTTGTCAATAAAAGGAAAAGCTCTAGCATAATTCCACTTTCTGTATGACCCCAACGAAAAGCAATCTTTATCAATAAAAAGAAAAGAAAAGAAAGAAAGAAGAAGAAAGACAGAGAGATAAAAAACAACACTCGAATCTTGAACCAATGTCGATAATATGTGCTGGATGAATTCCTGCCCATCCGACGTAGACCTTTGTCAATAAAAGGAAAAGCTCTAGCATAATTCCACTTTCTGTATGACCCCAACGAAAAGCAATCTTTTACCATAAAAAGAAAAGAAGAAAGAAAGAAGAAGAGAGACAGAGAGATAAAAAACAACAACACTCGAATCTTGAACCAATGTCGATAATATGTGCTGGATGAATTCCTGCCCATCCGACGTAGACCTTTGTCAATAAAAAGGAAAAGCTCTAGCATAATTCCACTTTCTGTATGACCCAACGAAAAGCAATCTTTACCTATAAAAAGAAAAAAAAG
>NW_020872450.1:470479-472979 GCF_003789085.1 Penaeus vannamei
CCCCTCCCCTCCCATTCTTCTTCCTCTCCCACTCGGCCTCTCCATCCTCCTTACGGGTGGGACTCGATGGGTCTCGATGTTGTCTTAATTACGTCACTTGCCGGAAGGAGAAAAAGGAGATGAGGTCGAATGGCGGTTTCCAATGCTGGGTGTTCGGATGAGGTCACGAAGGGGATTGGCGTGAAGGGTTTCGGACACCTCTCTGTATTTCTGTGTTTCTTGGGTGTTGGGTTTGTCTGTGTGCCTGCATTTTCATCTCTCTCTCTCTCTCTCTTTCTTTCTCTCTCTGTCTCTCTTTCTCACTCTCTCTCTCTCTTTTTCTTCCTTTTTCTTTCTCTTTCTTTCTCTCTTCTGTATCTCCTTCTCTCTCTTTCGTTTCAGTTTTTCTTTTTAATGCCAATTTGATTCTCTCTCTGTCTTTCTCTATTCTCTTTTTTTTCTTTTGTTATTTCTCCCTGCCTCCCTCTCTCTCTCCACACCCCTTGCTGTTCTTCCCATCTTCCCCTCTCTTCCCTCCTATGCCTCTACATCTTGCCCACCCACCTCATTCTCGTCCCCTCGCCCTCCTTATTTGCAACTCTCTCTATCCCTCCTCGCTCTCTCTCCCTCTCTCTCCATCCCCTCCATCTCCCAAAACTTATGAAAGTGGTTATAAAGAATTGGCAGCTACTTCCATCCTCGGGAAGCTCCAATCAATATTGAAATCCCTGGGCAGGCCGTACCACTAAACAAAACAATTTAGGGGATCGAAAGCTACTACGGGCTCTCTGATCCTCCTTCTCTTCCGCTGAACCTCTATACTCTTTCCATGGCAGCTTTCCTCTGTTTTTTTTTTTTTGCCCTTTCTCCCCCGTTCCACCCGTCGTTTTGCTTCCACTTCTATTCTCACTTTCCCTTTATTTCTTCTTCCTGCTTTTTTTTCATCCTCTCTCAACCTCCAAAATTGTTTCCATCTCTTTTTTTTTTTTAACGAATCCTCTCTATCTCTGATTTCTCTTTTGTTTTAGTCCGCAATCCTATTCGTCTTTTGTTTTTCGTGTCTTCTCTCCACTCCAGTTTCCATTCCGTCCACTCGTTTTCTTAAATTTGCTTTATTCTCCTCTTTTATTTTCAGTTTCCACTCTCTCTGACTCGTCTTTTCGCCCCTCCACTCATTCCCTCCTTCTGGAACCCGTTTTCCTTCCCTCTTCACCATCACCACCACAACCCCCCTTTCTACACCCCGTTTCTCTCCGCATTCCACCCCCACAATATTCCCATTACCTCTCCTCTCCCCCTGCAATATTCGTTTGTTCATTTTCCTTTTTCTCTTCTTCCTTCTTCCCATCTTTCACACTTCACCCTTTTCCTCACTTATCACCCTCCCTCGCCCCCTTTTTGCTCCAGCAGGCGATTTCTCCCTCAGCGAGTGAAAGGGCATTGAGGATTTATGTATTTAATTAACTCTCTCACTCTCTCTCTCTCTCGCTCTCTCTCTACCCTCTCTCTCGCTTTCTCTTCCTCTCTCTCTCTCTCTCTCTCTCTCTCTCTGCATGTGCCTGCGCGCATGTTCATGACCAAGACTGTAAATGCAAACAAATAATCTTAAACAAAATGTACCTTTTTGCAAGTTCGTATGCCACGCACCTTGGAACGCATGTTGCTTCCTCGCCCACGCATGTCTCCGGCCGCATGTGTGGTCGTCCTCCCCGCCCCTCGCCTCCCCAGGCTGGTGTGTACGCATGTTTCTGATTGGAATGCATCCGAGTGCATCCCATAATCACACGCGCCCCAAACTTTGCCCATAACCTGCCAGGGACGCGAGCAATCACAGGGAGCCGCTGTTCTCGTGGCAGCTGTGAAACGTATAAACCGAATGTTTCAGGGGCGCCGGGACCACGCTGCGCTCAGGGCGTCTCCCCGCTCATGTGGAAAGGTGTTCGAGAGGGATAAAAGCTGGACGCTGCTCGGCGGTGGCGCTGGCGGATGCGTCCAGGGGCGAGGGAGGGAAGTGAGAGAGACAGATAGACAAATAGATTGATAGAGAATGAGAGAGGGAGAGGAGGGAGAGAGAGAGAAGAGAGAGAGAGAGAGAGAGAGAGAGAGAGAGAGAGAGAGAGAGAGAGGAGAGAGAGAGAGAGAGAGAGGAGAGAGAGAGAGAGAGAGAGAGAGAGAAGAGAGAGAGAGAGAGAGAGAGAGAGAGAGAGAGAGAGAGAGAGAAGAGAGACGAGAGAGAGGGTGAGTGGAAGTAGATCTGGAGTGGTATCACATACAAACGTGGCTATCGATGAACCTTATACACCAAATTAAGCTTAAAAAGAGAATGAAAAAAACAAAAACAAAAACAGACAGGATATGTGGATGAAGCGATGAACAACCACAAATCAACAGAAAAAAAGGAGGAAACAAACTGCTGTTAAAATAGATTAATAAAGAGGCAGAAGAAAATATTCTAAATAATATTATCTAAATATTATTTAGAGACTTTCATCGTAACCAATGATTTTCTTTTAGAGAAATG
>NW_020872450.1:482979-485479 GCF_003789085.1 Penaeus vannamei
CATAAAAACACACACACACACACACACACACACACACACACACACACACACACACACACACACACACACACACACACACACACACACACACACACACACACACACACACACACACACACACACACCACAACACACACACACACACACACACAACACTCTATTGAACTAAAACCCTTTTTCTATACCAAACAAAACGACCAATCAGTATCTAGTGATGATGATTCACTGACGCAGAAAAAATATACGAATAACATCATTGCATTTCAAATAATCAACATTACCAAGCTGTCATTCAATAAAATGATTATTACCACCATCCTGTCAACTTGCCATCACTCATCCCCGGCCTGTCAGATATCAGATGATCATCACCTACGTGTCAGCTTGCCATCAGTCATAGCCGACCTGTCAAGGGCAGAATACAGGAGATGGAGTAAGTGGTTAAAAAAAGGGTGTACAGTATAAGGGGGATTATGAACTTTGTGGAAGATGGAGGTGGGATAAAGTGGAATTTCGTGGTACGGTTAAGAGGAGGTGGATATGAGATAAACTGGTATTGGAAAGGAATTAAAAGAAAGAAAGAGAGAAAATGGAAAGAAAAAAAAAAAAAATTATCTGAAAATAATTAAAATGAATTAAAATTAAGCGTGTATGAAAGAAGATAAATTCGAGGGATGGAATGAGAGAAGAAATTAATTAAAAGAATAGTGGTATGAAGATGTGAAATTGCGAAATGGGGAAAATAGGGCCGGGATGTCAAGAAGCGTTACTGAAAGAAAGTGTAATTGGGGGAAAAGGAAGAAAGAGAGAAAGAAGAACAAAAAAGAAAGAAAAGAAGAAAAAATAGAAAGCCAGGGAGATAAGGAAATCAAAACGAAACTGGAATGGGAATATGGAAAGTCGGAATTGATTCAAGATTAATCTAAAGTGGGAATATTAGAGGCGAGACTGAATCAATATTAATCTGCAACGGGGAATGAAAAAAAAATGCAGACAAAAGTAAAAAAGAAAAACAGAAATGTCACAACGTTTATTACGCTTATCAATAGAATCCATGTCTTTTGTTGCTCGAAATCACGTATAGAAATAAGCTTTTGAAATATAAAGAAATGACATAATTTGGAATATCCGGGTTGTCAATCCCTATGACAAAAGAGGTGACATATAACAAGAAATGAGAATAAAAATAACGAAAAAAAAAATAAAACGAAAGAGAAAAAAAGAGAAAAAACTAGCTGAAAACATTCTGTTGAACAAAGGAAAGGAAATGGAATAAAAATGATGAACAAGAACTCGGAAACAACTAAATTACAATTAGAGATGAATACACAATAGTGATAAAAAGAGGATTTTCTCTCTCTTTTTTTGCTTACCAAAAAAGGAAAAAAAGAAAAAGAAAATTGGAAAAGAAAGAAAATAAATTAAATCATGACAAATGACTGCTTTGTCTGTAACACTAAATATTTATATAGAACAAGGAATGATGATGATAATGATAATGAACGTATGACAAATATATAATGATGGTGAAGCTAATGATGATGCTGATGCTGATGATGGTGATGATAATACGATAATAGATATAATGATAATAATAAATGTGATGATGATAATGATATTAAAAAAAAACTGATGATGATGATAATAAAGATTAGAAAAATAACAATGATGATGATGATAATAATAAAAACAATGGTAATATAATGACAATGATGAGAATAATACTAAAATAGTTATATCAACGATCATAATAATGATAATGATAATGATAATAATGCTAATACTAATATTAATGATAACGATAATGACCATAATGGTAATAATAACACTAATAATAAAATTGATAATAATAATGATAACAACAACAAACATAATAATGATATTGATAATAATCATGATAATAAAAAAAAAATGATATTGACGATAATGATGATTATAAAATATTAATGATGATAATAATGCTATGAATGTTGATACAGTAGAATGGTACTAATAATGACTGTGGTAATAGTGATCATGATAGCAATAATGCTAATAACAATGATAATAATAATAGGGATGATGATAATAATAATGATGTTGATAATGATAGAAATAACAAAAAACAACAATAATTCTAATAATGATAATAATGATGATAGTGGCAATAAAGATAATGATGATGATAATAATTGAAATAACAAATAACAATAATAATGATACTAATAATGATGATGATGATAGTGATAATGATAATGATAATAACAACAATAATAACAATGATAATGATAATGATAAAGAATAATGATAATAATAACACGCAAAATGATTATGATGATAATAACCTTGATAATCGGAATCATTATCACCATTATGTTAACGATGATAATGACAATGATAACGATAATAATGACAATGGTAATAATAACAACAACAGCAACAAAAGCAATTACTAGAACAAGAACACCAATACAACAATAATGACAATAACAACAATAATAACAACAACAACAAGACCAAT
>NW_020872450.1:490479-497917 GCF_003789085.1 Penaeus vannamei
GGCAGTTCGGCCCTTCTTCCTTCCTTCGTAAGTTATTCACAGTTGCTGGAGTCTCTGAACCCTTCTGTCTTTAGCCTCCGAGTTTAGTTGTTTATAAATAATTTGAAGTAGGTTTCAGAATGGTGGAAAAAAACGGGCGGAATTTAGATCGCTCTATGTTCGCGTGTGCTGCACCAACAATCCAACAATGCCTCAGTCCTTTGGTGCAATTTGCGCATAAACTCATTTCAACAGTTGGATTGTCATTTTTAGTTAAACTTCGATCCCAGCAAAGCAGTCAAAGGTATTTAATCAAACTTGTTCCCCCTGGGTTTTGAGTGACTACGAAAGTCGAGTGTTGCTATTTTTCCCCTCACAACGCAACCACGCATCTAGAATTTCATTTGTTGGCTTCCTGATTAGCGAAAGTTGCTAAGTTTGCCAATTACGTGATACTTGATCAAAGCTATTGTGCGTGCGCCCTTGCTGAACTTGTTCGAAATGATGAGATGGCTAGGGCTTCGTCTTTACCCTCGCCCGGGCTGCCTGTCGGGCTGCTTTATCGGACGAGGGACGCGATGGCAGTAACTCGTCAGTCACGATAATGATTCAATTATCCGAGGCAGGGCGAGGTGACACAATCAGTTTACCGGCGATCTATCATCAGCGAGCCCTTGCGCAATGGCCGAGGGAGATGATGGCGGCGGTGCAAAGAATCCGAGGCCGAGAGCGTCTGCAGCGGGAGAAAATGGAGCATCCCCGGGACACTCGAGACGGACGCGGGCGGCGATGCCCTTTGATCGCGCCCCCGCCCGTCACGCTGCGCCGGGGCGGGAGTTATGCAATATAAATGATCTCGTTTAAGGGACACGGAATCGAAAGTCAATCTCGGTGCTGATTCTTTCCTGCCGTTCACTCCGAAACCTTCCCGACAGCCGATAGCAGGGGGGGGGGGGGGGAAATCCATATACTCATTCCGGTATCACAGAAATCAATCAATACCCCGTGCTTTGGCCGTCTAGCCAGTCTTTTTTTTCTCTCTTTTTCTCTCTTTTTTTTTTTCTTTTTTTTCCTCTCTTTTTCTCTCTCCTTCCCGCGCTTTCTGTATTATGGCAGAAAGTTCCCGCGCCTTTCTCTCAGGATCTGTCATCTTACTGTCACATCTTGGACAGTGGGATCAGGAAGCCACATACATGTAAAAAAAAAAAAAAAGGAAAAAAATCCGAATGATAAAAAAAACAACAAAAACACGAACAAACGACAAAAACAAACAAATCAAGTAAACCACAAAACAACAAAATCAGTATATAAAAAACACGGAAATATCAACAAGAACCGCATTCTGACAGCCGTAAAAAAAAACAAAAACAAAAAAAAAACACAAATATTCCACAAAACTATATTCTGACAGCCGTAATCAATAATATAATAATATAAAAAAAAACACGGAAATACCCATATTCTGACAGCCGTAATCAATAATAATAATGATAATAATAAAATACACGGAAATACCCATACTCTAACAGCCGTAATCAAAAAAAAAAAAAAACAAAATTTCCACAAGAATCACATTCTGACAGCCGCAATCAATAAAAAAACAAAAACAAGAAAACAACAACAACAACAACACGGAACTCTCCCCCAAGCCCGCATTCTGACAGCCGGCATCGCGGGGCAGGAGGAAGAAGGCCCGCGGAAGGAGGACTCAGTAATCTGCGGTGTATGACAAGGACCTCTGAGCTGCCCTGTGACAACCCGTGACATAAACCTTCGGGAAATCCTTAAGGACTTCCTGATCTCGGCACTTTCTCCCTCACACCCCCGAGAGAAGGCAGATTTTACGCATTTTCTTCTGACGTTTCGCAAGCAGTCTGATAGCATTACGTCAGAAGGCGAATAATGTATTTTGGAGAAGATTATGATTTGCTTTTTTTTTTCTCATGGGGGGGGGGGGGGGGCTTGGCGTAGGGGTTGGTGTTCGATCACAGTCTCGTTTTTTTTGTTTTGTTTATAGGTCTGTTTACTTGGTTGTCATTTTTCTTATGGTAAATTTAACGGCAGGGGCTTGCAGAGATATACTGGGAAGCGCATAAATAAGCAGAAAGATAGATCAAGAGCGATAATACACACACATATATTAATATATATGTATATATAATATATATATATATATATATATATATATATATATATATATATATATATATATATATATATATATATATATGTTAATATATATAATATATAATATATATATATATATATATATATATATATATATATATATATATATATATATATATATATATATATATATATATATATCATATATAGTACCATATATATTATATATATATATATATATATATTATATATAATATATTATTGTAAGGTTCACATCCAGCTTATGGCCAGATGTCATCTGTGAAGGAGGAGCCCGAAACACTCCTGTGAGGCAGGAGAGGCTTAGAGACCAAGTAGGAAGGAACAAAGGGGTCCCGTTCACTCCTCGAGAAGAAAACAAACAAACAAAAACTGGAAGCCAAAAAAAAAGCAATGGATAAACTTCCAGATTATGCGGAAATAGATTGACTATTGCTTCCACATATGCTATTAATCGGGCAGTGCTTTTAAAACAATAAGAGTCCTTTCCATACATATACCATAAAATAGACAGAGAAAGGGGATAGCGAAGTACAAACAGAAGCAGTCACAGGCGAAGAGGCAATAGTAGTAGAAGCAGAGGGAGTAGCAGTAGAAGTAGAAGCAGAGGGAGTAGCAGTAGAAGTAGAAGCAGAGGGAGTAGCAGTAGAGTAGAAGCAGAGGGAGTAGTAGAAGTAGAAGCAGAGGAGTAGCAGTAGAAGTAGAAGCAGAGGGAGTAGCAGTAGAAGTAGAAGCAGAGGGAGTAGCACACACGAAAATAACTAAGTAAAACACGAGTAAGGCAAGTAAAAGCAAGAACGAGTAAAAGCAGGAATAAAACAGGTCTAAAATACGAATGCGGTAAGTAATAGTTAAAAGCAAGACTAAAACTTAACTGAAATCATAAAAGGAATTGGATAAAAGCAGAAATAAAACGAAAACAGGTAAGTATTAGTTAAAAATAATACTAAAACGTAACTGAAATCGTAAAAGAAAAGATTCAGTAAGAAATGAAAGACTAAAAACAGAAGTAAAAGCAATAAAACAGTAAAAGCAGAAGTGAAAGACGTAAAACACAGATAAAGGACACGTAAAAGAAGTAAAATACAATAAAATAATGGGCATTGGATTAAAACAACATAAAACTCACTGAAACCTTCATCAAAAGAGATAAATAAAATCAAATGAACTTAGCAGTGAATGGAATACTTCCTAGAAGAGGCTCAGCAATGAAAAACATGTGAAACGTGACAACATGACAGCTACTGAATACTGGTATACTTGGGAAACGTAATATTTAAGTAACCAATGCCTTATTGATTCACGAACATTAACGTCCAGCATAAATAATACCTAGGCAAGTAACAGGAATGGGCTGGTACAACCTTTGGTGATGTTTCAGCAGAGAAGAGGGTAATCCAAAACACACAGAATTCCAGTTGACACTGTTTATTGTCATGGGGCGCGGGCAGTCAGAGACTCGTGACGTCACAAAAAAACGAATCATTTCCAGAAAAAAAATTACAAATAAAATCCAATTCAATCAGAATACATGATAAAACATAAGATACTAAAATATACACATAAAAACAAACTAAAAACACATAAGAATACCAAATAAGAAAAAATATACGTACATCAATAAAAATCAAACTAAAACATACATAAAGACAAAAAGGACTCCAGTAATAAATAAAAATACAAGGGAATGATATAAAACGACAAAATAAGTATTTAAAACTAATGACAGAAGAGTTAAAATAAAACTTAAAAAAATGACTTGGCAGAAAATGACGTGTCATGTCACTGACACCGCGAAATAAGTTAATTCACTACAAAACTAAAATTAGGGCTCAGGGATAAAACGAGAATCTTAAAACACAAAATAAATATATCAAACAAAAAAAGAACTAGTAAAAATTAACAGAAGGTGGTAATTAAAACAATTAAAAGCGGGCAACAGAAAACGGGCACAGGGGTGACCAAAGCAGTCCCACGCAGGGGAAAACCTGGCGCCGTACAAAGTTAAGTGCGAGTGTAACTGGAGTGTGTCGCCCTCTCCTCTGGACTGCAGACCACACTCCACAATCCTCCCATGCCTTGGGTCGGAGTGGTCAGCGGAGACAGGATCTGAAACAAAACCAAAGGGTAGGCCTGAGCCCTGTTACTTGCCTTTACAAAGGTGGGTGTGCGCCCAGCTGAGACGTGTCAGTCGTAACCAACTGGAGCACACAAGACAAAAGTTATATATTCACAGAAATAAACCAATAAGAATACTACTGGATCTCGGCAGCTCCATACACGGCGATTGTGACTTAGGACGGAAGCTTAGTGTGCTCGGCCACATCACAATCACCCAACATCTGGACAATAAGATTTGAGCAATATTAATAAGGACAAACAGACAAATATCATGGTTACAAAACACTCCTGATCAGCATGTCAGCGGCTTCACAGACGGCGATGGCGATTGAGGGCGGAAGTTCAGCATGTTCGACCTCAGCATCACTATCACCAAAATCCTCGGACCAACATGGAGCGTCTCTGTAATCATCCCAGATGAAACCGTCATCCTCACGCTCGAAGTCACCAAATGCATCATTGTTGATAGCCAGGACATCGGCCTCGACAGAACTCGTACTGCTCCTGGTCCTGGCGACGTCATCATCGTCCTGGCTGTCGTTAAGAAAGTCTGTTATGAGTGGATGTGTCTGAGCAAAGGATATCGTATCCTCCCGATGCTCAGTCATTCGGTAGTCGGATTTGACAGGGCATTTGTCCGACCTGGCAAAGACTACCTGGCTTGGGTCAGTACAGCAAGTTGCCTCCACTGGTGCCACGGTGCCTAATCGCGTCCCACCATGGAGTGTCAGGGTCCTTGAAGACGTGTTAATTGCCCACACAGAGCAACGACGATCCTTGGCTGTCAGAATAGAAGGCAGCAGAGTGAGTGTTCGAGCTGTTACAGGCGTTAGCACGACAACACCGTCTGCGGGACCTGCTCGAGCGATACAGCCATCCAAGAAGCATCCTGTCCGTGGAGGAATCTTCGTCAGATGAGCAAGATGCACAGCAGCTCCTGTTTGGTGCTTAGGGTTACGTCCTGGGACGGCAGGCGAATCATCTCTGGGTGCTGCTGGGTGTCGTTCTGACGATCCTGCAGCATTCACTACTGCAAGGGATGAAATTGGTGCCTTTGGCTTTATACCAAAAGCCGTTACTCCCTGCTGCATCTTTGCCAGTGGGGCTGGGAGCTCTGCCATACTGGCTAACTGGAAAGGGACACTCCCAGGCGAGGTGTCCTGGTCTGCGGCAATTAAAACACATACGCCGCCTAAGCTGCTTCTGGACTTTTCTTCGAATGGGCTGCTGTTGCTCGGCACTCAGAAGTGTTGTGGGTAATGCTCCTGTGGTGCGCACACCATCGACGATGCACTGGAGCAGTTCGTAGGGGTGACTTTTCTATTGCAGAACTGGCGTAGAAGTCTCTTGCTCGAGATGGTCGTTCAGGATAATGTTGAACAGGTTGATCCTCGTCTTTGGGCACAAGTAAAGCTGGTCTCTCGTGCGAGGTGTCCTGTTGCAGAGGAGCATGGCCCGGTTGTTCACTACACTGCCTTAGTGATGTGGAGAATGCATGGGTCATGAATAAGCTCCTGGGAAGTGGCTGCAGTGGACAAAGCAATGGTGGAACCCTTGCCGGACTACAAGTTCTGTGGCTGAACTGCTGCGAATCCGATGGTGGTGCAGCTTCCTTCTCGTAAATCATTTGTTTCAGCTCCTCTAACTCACGGTCTTTCTGCAGCAGCTGGTGATGCAAAACAGTCACTTCGTCCTCATGGCTGGTCGACAATTGTGAACAGCTGCTGGACCCATCTCCCAGAGATTCAGCATCTGACTCCAAAAACCTTGGATTTATGCCGTGAAATATGCCAGGCAACTGTTAGTTGAAGCTGTTGAATTTGATCCTTCACTTCCCGAAAATCTGCTGACAGGGCCTCGATCTTCTGAAAAATGAAGGTATAGATGCTGACGTCATCCCCCATCACTCGTGCACTTCCATTCATATCTGGAGAGGAATAAGTCACAGCGAGAAAGTAATTTAGCTAAACAGTGTACCTAGTAATAATTTCACTTAGTTCGGTACGAGGCGCACTACTGCAACACAGTTGCAAGCTATACACATACACAAAATAGTATTACAACAGAGTTGAAAGTTCCTTCAGCTTCCTAAGCACACAGCAACAACAGGTCAACATAGCTGAAAGGTTATTAATCGATAACTTTTTATACACGAAAGATATCAGTTCCCTCTACTGACAAGAGCCACAAAGGCTAATTAAACAAACAGCAAACATCTCTGCTCTGCAACGACAAAGGCTGTGCCAGGGAAAGAAAGTACTGCTCTTGCACAAGACAACGATTATTTGGAACCGTGCAAGATAAGGAACACGGACGGCAAAAAGAATGTGGCTCTCACAGTTATACAGTTATACATGGCAAACGAGACAAACTAGTAATATTCTTGACACAAGAAAAGACTCCGAAAGATTACTAAAAGCACTTTCCCACCAGCTGCCACCAAAATTTCTTAGTACTGTAAGGTTCACATCCAGCTTATGGCCAGATGTCATCTGTGAAGGAGGAGCCCGAAACACTCCTGTGAGGCAGGAGAGGCTTAGAGACCAAGTAGGAAGGAACAAAGGGGTCCCGTTCACTCCTCGAGAAGAAAACAAACAAACAAAAACTGGAAGCCAAAAAAAAGCAATGGATAAACTTCCAGATTATGCGGAAATAGATTGACTATTGCTTCCACATATGCTATTAATCGGGCAGTGCTTTTAAAACAATAAGAGTCCTTTCCATACATATACCATAAAATAGACAGAGAAAGGGGATAGCGAAGTACAAACAGAAGCAGTCACAGGCGAAGAGGCAATAGTAGTAGAAGCAGAGGGAGTAGCAGTAGAAGTAGAAGCAGTAGCAGTAGAAGTAGAAGCAGAGGGAGTAGCAGTAGAAGTAGTAGCAGTAGAAGTAGACAGAGGGAGTAGCAGTAGAAGTAGCCAGAGGGAGTAGCACACGAAAATAACTAAGTAAAACACGAGTAAGGCAAGTAAAAGCAGCAAGAACGAGTAAAAGCAGGAATAAAACAGGTCTAAAATACGAATGCGGGTAAGTAATAGTTAAAAGCAAGACTAAAACTTAACTGAAATCATAAAAGGAATTGGATAAAAGCAGAAATAAAACGAAAACAGGTAAGTATTAGTTAAAAATAATACTAAAACGTAACTGAAATCGTAAAAGAAAAGATTCA
>NW_020872450.1:498017-513017 GCF_003789085.1 Penaeus vannamei
ATATATCTCTGCATGCACACACATATACATATACCACTGCATTGGCAAGTGCCCTGGGACCCAACCTGAAAAAGGCGAAGGAGGGCAAGCCGAAGCCGAGCCCCGGCCGTAGAAACCAGCGAGATGATAGGTAAAGCCTGTTTTGATAAAAAAAAAAAAATCCAGACACAAGATGTGGATTTCAATCAGTGCAGTAATACAGTGCACTACGATTCATCAGTAAAGAGATATCTATCTGTCTATCTATCTATATATATATTTAGAGAGAGAGAGAGAGAGAGAGAGAGAGAGAGAGAGAGAGAGAGAGAGAGAGAAAGAGAAAGAGAAAGAGAGAGAGAGAGAGAGAGAGAGAGAGAGAGAGAGAGATGTACCACTCTTTTGAGCCAACAAATCTCCGCAATCATAAAAGATAAATACATGATCAACCCACTTATATGAGAAGTTTCATTAAGGACTGTGTTTTAAAGATGTAAATGAAGTTGCTACAAAGGAAAGAAAATGAGTTATGCATGCATTCGCAAACGTTATACATGCTTGTATAATTTAAGTTCAGATTTCTTTTCAAGACAAGACCTTGGAGTTATGCAGCCATTGTGATCAATAATCACTAACCAATAGTATAACAAATGACAGAAATTCAACCAAAAGCCAAATAAATAGAGTTGGATTACCCTGGGCCAACTTCGAGCCACAAGGATTGCACTTGCCTGCCATTTTCACCGATATTGGATATTGAACACAAAGCATGCAGAATCAACTGAGCTTATGTGTGTGTGTGTGTGTGTGTGTGTGTGTGTGTGTGTGTGTGTGTGTGTGTGGTGTGTGTGTGTGTGTGTGAGAGAGAGAGAGAGAGAGAGAGAGAGAGAGAGAGAGAGAGAGAGAGAGAGAGAGAGAGAGCAGAAATGCAGTGATGGACAGAGACAATGATAGACAGAGCATAGTAAACAGAGAAAGACTTTGCCTATCTGTTTGTTTGTCTGTCTCTGCTTGTCTCCCGGTTTGACTGTCTGCTTGATCTATTTAGATCCTAAAATGCGAAGCCCTTCCACGACCAACAACTATACCATGTCTTATTGTATATATCTATTTATGTATATATCTGTGGTGAACATCTTTATTGTAACGTTTCGAAAGCACGACAAATTTATTATCACACAAGAAATAATGAGCATAAAACATAAGATAGAACTAGAAACAAACAACAGAAATGGTTCATAAAATAAACAACAAAAAGGGTAGCAGAATAGAACAAAACGAAAACGACAGAAAGAATGAAAAAGATATAAAACGTGTATTTGAGGGTGAGACTTTCCTAACACGTGTCAAGTGCTTGTCACAGCGATTTAGTTATACCGCAAACACGTGAATTGGTTTGCTATTGTTAGTTCTGGTTTCATTTTCTAGATGTACAGAGATTCTGAAAGGAGAAGCTCAAGTCTGTTAAATGTTGTGGACAGAATTTTGAAATCCATGAGTAAAAAGAATTATCTTCTGTGTGTAAATGCTGGCGGACAGCGGGAAAAAGATGGTCTGCTCAGAGACGTAAATAATAAAAAATGATAATAGTTAGGATTTTGCTCTGACAGGGGCTTCTGACAAAAGTCAAATTGTGGCTTGTCTGTTTATCGTACTTCTAAACTAGCTCCTGTGTGCGAGGAATGTCCGGGGTTACCATACACCGGCAGTGGCGCGGGAATCGAACGCTTGTCAAACAAGACTGCTGGACAGAACGTTACCGCCGGAACTTCGCAGCCGCAGAAAGGCAAATTCTTACAGATTTTTCTTACATATGTTCGAGTTCTCTATGCTATGTTGAACCAATCGTGTAGACGATCCAATATACCTAACATTACATCCTAGACAATTAACACTTTATACAATATTTGGACCTAGTTTCTGGAGGGAAGAGGCATTCTCTTCAATAGAAAAAAGAGTTGATATGTTATAGTTGTTGACAGGAACAGTGTTAGAATTTATCTGTGGGAACGAATATAATGATATATATATATAATATTATATATATATATATAATATATATGCATATTATATATATATACTATTTAATATATATTAATATATAGTATATATATATGGCAGATATTAATATATATATATATATAATATATAATTTATATATTTTATATAATACTATATTACTAAATTTATATATTTATAATACATAAACACGACACACAGGTCACATTTGATTTGTTTGGTTGTTAATTATGAGTGGATGATAACTGTGGTGTACGGCACACACACAATATATATAGGGGCTAGGGGCTATGTATAATATACTTATATATATATATTTATATTAAGTTTTATTATTTAATATATATATGATATATTAGTATATTATAAGTATATTTAGGGAGTATATAGCTTATAATATACTATATTAGGTTAATTATCCTTCACTTGACCACCACATGACAGGCTGGGGACATGCATCGTTCTCGGACAAGGTAATTGGAACACGAGTCTGAGGTCGGACGGACACACATTGAGGCAATGTGACAACACACAACACAACATATATAATATATATAATATTATTTAATAGTAACTAGTTTACTCACACATTGAAAAGCTGTTACAGGTGAAGGATTGACATGCATCTACATACATGTACACACCCAGTGATTTGCGGGGTATGACACACTAACATGTTAGTATAATTATACGTGTGGTGATGCGTGGGAGAACCACACATCGTAATGTATAAGTTATGCGTGCCTCTGCATACAAAGACAGAAGATATCAAAAAGAACAGACACATAACTCAACGGGTGTTAAGATACACAATGTGATTTGCGTTATTGCAAGATCCGAGTGCAACCACATCACACACACAATTTCACACAACACACACAAATAGTTACACACACACACACACACATGTTCACAGCACACACACACACACACACCACACAACCAGTCCATCACACAGACACAACACACACACGTGATTATCACGCACATGACAACAACTTCTTACACACCACACACATCACACATGCACACACAGGCACCACACACCACACACGCACGAGCGACGGATGTTGTTTATGCAGCACGCAACGCACACAACCACAGACACACACCACACAGTGACACCACACACCACGCTGACACAGAACACACCACGCACACCATAACACACACACACACACACACACACACACACGCATTTATAAGTAATGTATACACACACACCCACATTTCCGTATACATGTACTTCATATCTAGTCAACTGAGTCTGCGATCCGTCGTTATTCTACACTTGACCATCCCACACAGCTGATTATTTTTGTTTCAGCGAGTCTTTTGTTTCTGATCTTCTGAAATAGTAAAACTTCTGTCTTTATGCCGTCTTATTGTTATTGCTTTGAATATAGATATTATTTTTTTAAAGACAATTAACTATTAAGGATGATACATGCAACGCGCCAACACATACACAAATTGTTAAATGGTAAATATATTACGATAACCCTATTACGATAAGAAAATAATAAGAATATAAAATTATTAGCGAGTTATTGTAGCTCCTAGCAAAAAGTGGCTTAATGCCCTTTTGGCTCTCACCTTTTGTATCTTACTGTATGTCTTTCAGTATAATCATTATTAGATAGTCATGCTGTATGCGCGCGCGCGCGTTTGTGTGCATTTTTTTGTGTGTGTGTATGTATGTGTGTGTGTGTGTGTGTGTTGTGTGTGTGTGTGTGTGTGTGTGTGTGTGTGTGTGTGTGTGTGTGTGTGTGTGTGTGTGTGTGTGTGGACACGTTCGGGTTATATTCAGGTCTTTGCAAGTGTTCATAGTTTCCAATTTAAACAAAACGATAAAAGAAAAATATTCCATTCTTTTACTTTCCATGTGTTGTATACGTACATTTGCAGTGCAACGTGCCATCCTAAAAGCAATTACTCCTTCATATTTTGCTCTTTTAATGCAATTTTGAACTCCACTTCGGAATATCAAATATGTTCTTGAGCTGTTTCTCATTACCCCAAGTTATTGCATTGAGCCTTGCAACGGTACATGTGCTAAAAAAAAAACTTTTTCTATTCTCAGCATTCGTTAAGATGAATGAGATGAACTAATTAAAAAGAATTAGAAATTTCGTTGGTAAGAAAGCTTGCATGTCTTCTTGATATGATATTTAACTTTGTTTCTCTGTTAATATTTCTAACAAGCAATTGTATTGCTTTGGAGGCTCGGTATTACGAACGAGGAAATGGAACGAATACCGTGAAAAGTGTTGTGAGTTTTGAAACAACTTTTGTTCGTTATTGACCGTTTTATTCCTTCGAAGTAACAACACCAACGCCGGAAAATGTTGCACTGATAGAACAGAACAGCAAAATGCACTTGATTTGTAATGCAACAATGTACAAAGGATGTCAATTTGGGAATATTGCAGAACCCCCCCCACGCCCTTCCCCACGATACGTTTAAGTGTGTGTGTTTATGTTGTCTCTTGTTTCTAGTTTTTTCGTTTTCATCTTAAGTAACTCTAAGCACACACTGACTGTCTTCCCGAGGACCAAAATCAATTACACAAGTTCTCAACTTTTAGGAGAGTCATCTTCTTGATTAAAAGAAACAGTTTTACAATACAATATTAGCTGTACCCGAATGCCTTTGTATTTTGAACACTTGTATATATATATATATATATATATATATATATATATATATATATATACACCACACGCACACGCACACGCACCACGCACACGCACACGCACACGCACACGCACACGCACACACGCACACACACACACACACACACACACCACACACACACACACACACACATATATATATATATATGTATATAGATAGATAGATAGATATTAGATATACATATATATACATTTATATATATATATATATATATATATAATTATATATATATATATATATATATATATATATATATATATATATATATGTAAGGTTCACATCCAGCTTATGGCCAGATGTCATCTGTGAAGGAGGAGCCCGAAACACTCCTGTGAGGCAGGAGAGGCTTAGAGACCAAGTAGGAAGGAACAAAGGGGTCCCGTTCACTCCTCGAGAAGAAAACAAACAAACAAAAACTGGAAGCCAAAAAAAAGCAATGGATAAACTTCCAGATTATGCGGAAATAGATTGACTATTGCTTCACATATGCTATTAATCGGGCAGTGCTTTTAAAACAATAAGAGTCCTTTCCATACATATACCATAAAATAGACAGAGAAAGGGGATAGCGAAGTACAAACAGAAGCAGTCACAGGCGAAGAGGCAATAGTAGTAGAAGCAGAGGGAGTAGCAGTAGAAGTAGAAGCAGAGGAGTAGCAGTAGAAGTAGAAGCAGAGGGAGTAGCAGTAGAAGTAGAAGCAGAGGGAGTAGCACGAAAATAACTAAGTAAAACACGAGTAAGGCAAGTAAAAGCAGCAAGAACGAGTAAAAGCAGGAATAAAACAGGTCTAAAATACGAATGCGGGTAAGTAATAGTTAAAAGCAAGACTAAAACTTAACTGAAATCATAAAAGGAATTGGATAAAAGCAGAAATAAAAAAAAAACAGGTAAGTATTAGTTAAAAATAATACTAAAACGTAACTGAAATCGTAAAAGAAAAGATTCAGTAAGAAATGAAAGACTAAAAACAGAAGTAAAAGCAATAAAACAGTAAAAGCAGAAGTAAAAGCAGTAAAAGCAGAAGTAAAAGGTAAAATAAAATTAAAACGCACGTAAAAGAAGTAAAATACAATAAAATAATGGGCATTGGATTAAAACAACATAAAACTCACTGAAACCTTCATCAAAAGAGATAAATAAAATCAAATGAACTTAGCAGTGAATGGAATACTTCCTAGAAGAGGCTCAGCAATGAAAAACATGTGAAACGTGACAACATGACAGCTACTGAATACTGGTATACTTGGGAAACGTAATATTTAAGTAACCAATGCCTTATTGATTCACGAACATTAACGTCCAGCATAAATAAACCTAGGCAAGTAACAGGAATGGGCTGGTACAACCTTTGGTGATGTTCAGCAGAGAAGAGGGTAATCCAAAACACACAGAATTCCAGTTGACACTGTTTATTGTCATGGGGCGCGGGCAGTCATAGACTCGTGACGTCACAAAAAACGAATCATTTCCAGAAAAAAAATTACAAATAAAATCCAATTCAATCAGAATACATGATAAAACATAAGATACTAAAATATACACATAAAAACAAACTAAAACACCATAAGAATACCAAATAAGAAAATATACGTACATCAATAAAAATCAAACTAAAACATACATAAAGACAAAAAGGACTCCAGTAATAAATAAAAATACAAGGGAATGATATAAAACGACAAAATAAGTATTTAAAACTAATGACAGAAGAGTTAAAATAAAACTTAAAAAATGACTTGGCAGAAAATGACGTGTCATGTCACTGACACCGCGAAATAAGTTAATTCACTACAAAACTAAAATTAGGGCTCAGGGATAAAACGAGAATCTTAAAACACAAAATAAATATATCAAACAAAAAAAGAACTAGTAAAAATTAACAGAAGGTGGTAATTAAAACAATTAAAAGCGGGCAACAGAAAACGGGCACAGGGGTGACCAAAGCAGTCCCACGCAGGGGAAAACCTGGCGCCGTACAAAGTTAAGTGCGAGTGTAACTGGAGTGTGTCGCCCTCTCCTCTGGACTGCAGACCACACTCCACAATCCTCCCATGCCTTGGGTCGGAGTGGTCAGCGGAGACAGGATCTGAAACAAAACCAAAGGGTAGGCCTGAGCCCTGTTACTTGCCTTTACAAAGGTGGGTGTGCGCCCAGCTGAGACGTGTCAGTCGTAACCAACTGGAGCACACAAGACAAAGTTATATATTCACAGAAATAAACCAATAAGAATACTACTGGATCTCGGCAGCTCCATACACGGCGATTGTGACTTAGGACGGAAGCTTAGTGTGCTCGGCCACATCACAATCACCCAACATCTGGACAATAAGATTTGAGCAATATTAATAAGGACAAACAGACAAATATCATGGTTACAAAACACTCCTGATCAGCATGTCAGCGGCTTCACAGACGGCGATGGCGATTGAGGGCGGAAGTTCAGCATGTTCGACCTCAGCATCACTATCACCAAAATCCTCGGACCAACATGGAGCGTCTCTGTAATCATCCCAGATGAAAACCGTCATCCTCACGCTCGAAGTCACCAAATGCATCATTGTTGATAGCCAGGACATCGGCCTCGACAGAACTCGTACTGCTCCTGGTCCTGGCGACGTCATCATCGTCCTGGCTGTCGTTAAGAAAGTCTGTTATGAGTGGATGTGTCTGAGCAAAGGATATCGTATCCTCCCGATGCTCAGTCATTCGGTAGTCGGATTTGACAGGGCATTTGTCCGACCTGGCAAAGACTACCTGGCTTGGGTCAGTACAGCAAGTTGCCTCCACTGGTGCCACGGTGCCTAATCGCGTCCCACCATGGAGTGTCAGGGTCCTTGAAGACGTGTTAATTGCCCACACAGAGCAACGACGATCCTTGGCTGTCAGAATAGAAGGCAGCAGAGTGAGTGTTCGAGCTGTTACAGGCGTTAGCACGACAACACCGTCTGCGGGACCTGCTCGAGCGATACAGCCATCCAAGAAGCATCCTGTCTGTGGAGGAATCTTCGTCAGATGAGCAAGATGCACAGCAGCTCCTGTTTGGTGCTTAGGGTTACGTCCTGGGACGGCAGGCGAATCATCTCTGGGTGCTGCTGGGTGTCGTTCTGACGATCCTGCAGCATTCACTACTGCAAGGGATGAAATTGGTGCCTTTGGCTTTATACCAAAAGCCGTTACTCCCTGCTGCATCTTTGCCAGTGGGGCTGGGAGCTCTGCCATACTGGCTAACTGGAAAGGGACACTCCCAGGCGAGGTGTCCTGGTCTGCGGCAATTAAAACACATACGCCGCCTAAGCTGCTTCTGGACTTTCTTCGAATGGGCTGCTGTTGCTCGGCACTCAGAAGTGTTGTGGTAATGCTCCTGTGGTGCGCACACCATCGACGATGCACTGGAGCAGTTCGTAGGGGTGACTTTTCTATTGCAGAACTGGCGTAGAAGTCTCTTGCTCGAGATGGTCGTTCAGGATAATGTTGAACAGGTTGATCCTCGTCTTTGGGCACAAGTAAAGCTGGTCTCTCGTGCGAGGTGTCCTGTTGCAGAGGAGCATGGCCCGGTTGTTCACTACACTGCCTTAGTGATGTGGAGAATGCATGGGTCATGAATAAGCTCCTGGGAAGTGGCTGCAGTGGACAAAGCAATGGTGGAACCCTTGCCGGACTACAAGTTCTGTGGCTGAACTGCTGCGAATCCGATGGTGGTGCAGCTTCCTTCTCGTAAATCATTTGTTTCAGCTCCTCTAACTCACGGTCTTTCTGCAGCAGCTGGTGATGCAAAACAGTCACTTCGTCCTCATGGCTGGTCGACAATTGTGAACAGCTGCTGGACCCATCTCCCAGAGATTCAGCATCTGACTCCAAAACCTTGGATTTATGCCGTGAAATATGCCAGGCAACTGTTAGTTGAAGCTGTTGAATTTGATCCTTCACTTCCCGAAAATCTGCTGACAGGGCCTCGATCTTCTGAAAAATGAAGGTATAGATGCTGACGTCATCCCCCATCACTCGTGCACTTCCATTCATATCTGGAGAGGAATAAGTCACAGCGAGAAAGTAATTTAGCTAAACAGTGTACCTAGTAATAATTTCACTTAGTTCGGTACGAGGCGCACTACTGCAACAGTTGCAAGCTATACACATACACAAAATAGTATTACAACAGAGTTGAAAGTTCCTTCAGCTTCCTAAGCACACAGCAACAAAAGGTCAACATAGCTGAAAGGTTATTAATCGATAACTTTTTATACACGAAAGATATCAGTTCCCTCTACTGACAAGAGCCACAAAGGCTAATTAAACAAACAGCAAACATCTCTGCTCTGCAACGACAAAGGCTGTGCCAGGGAAAGAAAGTACTGCTCTTGCACAAAACAACGATTATTTGGAACCGTGCAAGATAAGGAACACGGACGGCAAAAAGAATGTGGCTCTCACAGTTATACAGTTATACATGGCAAACGAGACAAACTAGTAATATTCTTGACACAAGAAAAGACTCCGAAAGATTACTAAAAGCACTTTCCCACCAGCTGCCACCAAAATTTCTTAGTACTGTAAGGTTCACATCCAGCTTATGGCCAGATGTCATCTGTGAAGGAGGAGCCCGAAACACTCCTGTGAGGCAGGAGAGGCTTAGAGACCAAGTAGGAAGGAACAAAGGGGTCCCGTTCACTCCTCGAGAAGAAAACAAACAAACAAAAACTGGAAGCCAAAAAAAGCAATGGATAAACTTCCAGATTATGCGGAAATAGATTGACTATTGCTTCCACATATGCTATTAATCGGGCAGTGCTTTTAAAACAATAAGAGTCCTTTCCATACATATACCATAAAATAGACAGAGAAAGGGGATAGCGAAGTACAAACAGAAGCAGTCACAGGCGAAGAGGCAATAGTAGTAGAAGCAGAGGGAGTAGCAGTAGAAGTAGAAGCAGAGGAGTAGCAGTAGAAGTAGAAGCAGAGGGAAGTAGCAAGTAGAAAGTAGAAGCAGAGGGAAGTAGCACGAAAATAACTAAGTAAAACACGAGTAAGGCAAGTAAAAGCAGCAAGAACGAGTAAAAGCAGGAATAAAACAGGTCTAAAATACGAATGCGGTAAGTAATAGTTAAAAGCAAGACTAAAACTTAACTGAAATCATAAAAGGAATTGGATAAAAGCAGAAATAAAACGAAAACAGGTAAGTATTAGTTAAAAATAATACTAAAACGTAACTGAAATCGTAAAAGAAAAGATTCAGTAAGAAATGAAAGACTAAAAAACAGAAGTAAAAGCAATAAAACAGTAAAAGCAGAAGTAAAAGCAGTAAATAAAAGCACGACACGATAAAGGACACGTAAAAGAAGTAAAATACAATAAAATAATGGGCATTGGATTAAAACAACATAAAACTCACTGAAACCTTCATCAAAAGAGATAAATAAAATCAAATGAACTTAGCAGTGAATGGAATACTTCCTAGAAGAGGCTCAGCAATGAAAAACATGTGAAACGTGACAACATGACAGCTACTGAATACTGGTATACTTGGGAAACGTAATATTTAAGTAACCAATGCCTTATTGATTCACGAACATTAACGTCCAGCATAAATAATACCTAGGCAAGTAACAGGAATGGGCTGGTACAACCTTTGGTGATGTTCAGCAGAGAAGAGGGTAATCCAAAACACACAGAATTCCAGTTGACACTGTTTATTGTCATGGGGCGCGGGCAGTCATAGACTCGTGACGTCACAAAAAAACGAATCATTTCCAGAAAAAAAATACAAATAAAATCCAATTCAATCAGAATACATGATAAAACATAAGATACTAAAATATACACATAAAAACAAACTAAAACACCATAAGAATACCAAATAAGAAAAATATACGTACATCAATAAAAATCAAACTAAAACATACATAAAGACAAAAAGGACTCCAGTAATAAATAAAAATACAAGGGAATGATATAAAACGACAAAAATAAGTATTAAAAACTAATGACAGAAGAGTTAAAATAAACTTAAAAAATGACTTGGCAGAAAATGACGTGTCATGTCACTGACACCGCGAAATAAGTTAATTCACTACAAAACTAAAATTAGGGCTCAGGGATAAAACGAGAATCTTAAAACACAAAATAAATATATCAAACAAAAAAAGAACTAGTAAAATTAACAGAAGGTGGTAATTAAAACAATTAAAAGCGGGCAACAGAAAACGGGCACAGGGGTGACCAAAGCAGTCCCACGCAGGGGAAAACCTGGCGCCGTACAAAGTTAAGTGCGAGTGTAACTGGAGTGTGTCGCCCTCTCCTCTGGACTGCAGACCACACTCCACAATCCTCCCATGCCTTGGGTCGGAGTGGTCAGCGGAGACAGGATCTGAAACAAAACCAAAGGGTAGGCCTGAGCCCTGTTACTTGCCTTTACAAAGGTGGGTGTGCGCCCAGCTGAGACGTGTCAGTCGTAACCAACTGGAGCACACAAGACAAAGTTATATATTCACAGAAATAAACCAATAAGAATACTACTGGATCTCGGCAGCTCCATACACGGCGATTGTGACTTAGGACGGAAGCTTAGTGTGCTCGGCCACATCACAATCACCCAACATCTGGACAATAAGATTTGAGCAATATTAATAAGGACAAACAGACAAATATCATGGTTACAAAACACTCCTGATCAGCATGTCAGCGGCTTCACAGACGGCGATGGCGATTGAGGGCGGAAGTTCAGCATGTTCGACCTCAGCATCACTATCACCAAAATCCTCGGACCAACATGGAGCGTCTCTGTAATCATCCCAGATGAAACCGTCATCCTCACGCTCGAAGTCACCAAATGCATCATTGTTGATAGCCAGGACATCGGCCTCGACAGAACTCGTACTGCTCCTGGTCCTGGCGACGTCATCATCGTCCTGGCTGTCGTTAAGAAAGTCTGTTATGAGTGGATGTGTCTGAGCAAAGGATATCGTATCCTCCCGATGCTCAGTCATTCGGTAGTCGGATTTGACAGGGCATTTGTCCGACCTGGCAAAGACTACCTGGCTTGGGTCAGTACAGCAAGTTGCCTCCACTGGTGCCACGGTGCCTAATCGCGTCCCACCATGGAGTGTCAGGGTCCTTGAAGACGTGTTAATTGCCCACACAGAGCAACGACGATCCTTGGCTGTCAGAATAGAAGGCAGCAGAGTGAGTGTTCGAGCTGTTACAGGCGTTAGCACGACAACACCGTCTGCGGGACCTGCTCGAGCGATACAGCCATCCAAGAAGCATCCTGTCCGTGGAGGAATCTTCGTCAGATGAGCAAGATGCACAGCAGCTCCTGTTTGGTGCTTAGGGTTACGTCCTGGGACGGCAGGCGAATCATCTCTGGGTGCTGCTGGGTGTCGTTCTGACGATCCTGCAGCATTCACTACTGCAAGGGATGAAATTGGTGCCTTTGGCTTATACCAAAAGCCGTTACTCCCTGCTGCATCTTTGCCAGTGGGGCTGGGAGCTCTGCCATACTGGCTAACTGGAAAGGGACACTCCCAGGCGAGGTGTCCTGGTCTGCGGCAATTAAAACACATACGCCGCCTAAGCTGCTTCTGGACTTTCTTCGAATGGGCTGCTGTTGCTCGGCACTCAGAAGTGTTGTGGGTAATGCTCCTGTGGTGCGCACACCATCGACGATGCACTGGAGCAGTTCGTAGGGGTGACTTTTCTATTGCAGAACTGGCGTAGAAGTCTCTTGCTCGAGATGGTCGTTCAGGATAATGTTGAACAGGTTGATCCTCGTCTTTGGGCACAAGTAAAGCTGGTCTCTCGTGCGAGGTGTCCTGTTGCAGAGGAGCATGGCCCGGTTGTTCACTACACTGCCTTAGTGATGTGGAGAATGCATGGGTCATGAATAAGCTCCTGGGAAGTGGCTGCAGTGGACAAAGCAATGGTGGAACCCTTGCCGGACTACAAGTTCTGTGGCTGAACTGCTGCGAATCCGATGGTGGTGCAGCTTCCTTCTCGTAAATCATTTGTTTCAGCTCCTCTAACTCACGGTCTTTCTGCAGCAGCTGGTGATGCAAAACAGTCACTTCGTCCTCATGGCTGGTCGACAATTGTGAACAGCTGCTGGACCCATCTCCCAGAGATTCAGCATCTGACTCAAAAACCTTGGATTTATGCCGTGAAATATGCCAGGCAACTGTTAGTTGAAGCTGTTGAATTTGATCCTTCACTTCCCGAAAATCTGCTGACAGGGCCTCGATCTTCTGAAAAATGAAGGTATAATGCTGACGTCATCCCCCATCACTCGTGCACTTCCATTCATATCTGGAGAGGAATAAGTCACAGCGAGAAAGTAATTTAGCTAAACAGTGTACCTAGTAATAATTTCACTTAGTTCGGTACGAGGCGCACTACTGCAACACAGTTGCAAGCTATACACATACACAAAATAGTATTACAACAGAGTTGAAAGTTCCTTCAGCTTCCTAAGCACACAGCAACAACAGGTCAACATAGCTGAAAGGTTATTAATCGATAACTTTTTATACACGAAAGATATCAGTTCCCTCTACTGACAAGAGCCACAAAGGCTAATTAAAACAAACAGCAAACATCTCTGCTCTGCAACGACAAAGGCTGTGCCAGGGAAAGAAAGTACTGCTCTTGCACAAGACAACGATTATTTGGAACCGTGCAAGATAAGGAACACGGACGGCAAAAAGAATGTGGCTCTCACAGTTATACAGTTATACATGCAAACGAGACAAACTAGTAATATTCTTGACACAAGAAAAGACTCCGAAATTACTAAAAGCACTTTCCCACCAGCTGCCACCAAAATTTCTTAGTACTGTAAGGTTCACATCCAGCTTATGGCCAGATGTCATCTGTGAAGGAGGAGCCCGAAACACTCCTGTGAGGCAGGAGAGGCTTAGAGACCAAGTAGGAAGGAACAAAGGGGTCCCGTTCACTCCTCGAGAAGAAAACAAACAAACAAAACTGGAAGCCAAAAAAAAGCAATGGATAAACTTCCAGATTATGCGGAAATAGATTGACTATTGCTTCCACATATGCTATTAATCGGGCAGCTTTTAAAACAATAAGAGTCCTTTCCATACATATACCATAAAATAGACAGAGAAAGGGGATAGCGAAGTACAAACAGAAGCAGTCACAGGCGAAGAGGCAATAGTAGTAGAAGCAGAGGGAGTAGCAGTAGAAGTAGAAGCAGAGGGAGTAGCAGTAGAAGTAGAAGCAGAGGGAGTAGAGTAGAAGTAGAAGCAGTAGCAGTAGAAGTAGAAGCAGAGGGAGTAGCAGTAGAAGTAGAAGCAGAGTAGCAGCCAGAGGAGTAGCACGAAAATAACTAAGTAAAACACGAGTAAGGCAAGTAAAAGCAGCAAGAACGAGTAAAAGCAGGAATAAAACAGGTCTAAAATACGAATGCGGGTAAGTAATAGTTAAAAGCAAGACTAAAACTTAACTGAAATCATAAAGGAATTGGATAAAAGCAGAAATAAAACGAAAACAGGTAAGTATTAGTTAAAAATAATACTAAAACGTAACTGAAATCGTAAAAGAAAAGATTCAGTAAGAAATGAAAGACTAAAAACAGAAAATAAAACAGTAAAAGCAGAAGTAAAGCAATAAAACAGTAAAAGCAGAAGTGAAAGACGTAAAACACAGATAAAGGACACGTAAAAGAAGTAAAATACAATAAAATAATGGGCATTGGATTAAAACAACATAAAACTCACTGAAACCTTCATCAAAAGAGATAAATAAAATCAAATGAACTTAGCAGTGAATGGAATACTTCCTAGAAGAGGCTCAGCAATGAAAAACATGTGAAACGTGACAACATGACAGCTACTGAATACTGGTATACTTGGGAAACGTAATTTTAAGTAACCAATGCCTTATTGATTCACGAACATTAACGTCCAGCATAAATAATACCTAGGCAAGTAACAGGAATGGGCTGGTACAACCTTTGGTGATGTTCAGCAGAGAAGAGGGTAATCCAAAACACACAGAATTCCAGTTGACACTGTTTATTGTCATGGGGCGCGGGCAGTCATAGACTCGTGACGTCACAAAAAACGAATCATTTCCAGAAAAAAAATTACAAATAAAATCCAATTCAATCAGAATACATGATAAAACATAAGATACTAAAATATACACATAAAAACAAACTAAAACACCATAAGAATACCAAATAAGAAAATATACGTACATCAATAAAAATCAAACTAAAACATACATAAAGACAAAAAGACTCCAGTAATAAATAAAAATACAAGGGAATGATATAAAACGACAAAATAAGTAT
>NW_020872450.1:516985-526985 GCF_003789085.1 Penaeus vannamei
ATATATATATATATATAATATATATATATATATATATATATATATATGTGTGTGATGTGTGTGTGTGTGTGGTGTGTGTGTGTGTGCTGTATTATATATATATATATATATATATATATAATATATATATATATATATATATATATAATATATATATATAAATATATGTAATATATAGTATATATATAAATATATATTGTTTATTATATATATATATATATATATAAATATATATATATATATATATATAGTATATATATATATATATATATATATATATATATATATAAGTATATATTTGTGTACGAGAGTTCCGGGATTTTCAAAATCCCCCCCAAAATGTCCGGTTTTCTACATATAAGTCAGGGATTTCCGGATTTTGAGAGATTTCCTAAGAATTTTCAAAGATTTTAAACGCGTTTATAAAACATTGAATCATCAAGAATGTTTCAAAAAGTGGTTATCAGTTGTTGCCTTACAGGTTCCATATAAAATGCACTACTTCACCATAAAAAAATGAGATAAAAAATCCTTTTTCGTTTTCGTTATAGTCTGTTGGATTAAGCCAGAAGATTAGCTATTCACTTCCGGAAATTACCCCAATTACTTGGAGATTAGAGCATTTGTAAAGGAGCAATCCGGTTTTTGAAAAAAAACGGAAATAAACATTAGAGGATTAAAGTAAGCTCACTTGACCTTGCAGCTACGAAACCGCGCTTAAGCTCTATTGCGTAATCGTTCCAACGGCATTTTTCGTTTCATTTTGATAAAAATCTGCTGTCCCAAAAAATGATTCTGTAGTACTGGTAGGTACGACAAAATCTCTGTGTACCTACCAAGCGAATTAAACCAAGGCATTTAACTACGAAACCGTTTTAGCGACTTCTGAGAAATCCAGTTGTCCGATTTAAAAAAATAAATAAATAAATAAATAAAAACATATTAGATATTAACAGTAATTCAAAATTTCGTTATATTAAGACAGTATGTTTTATCTAACAATCATGACACTTGCAATTCAGGACCTTTAGTTTGCTCGATGGGGTACACAGAGACTTTTTCGCAAGGATTTCGTCTAAAATGTGGCAGCGGCCTCAGCATAGCATTTCGACTGCTAAGATGTTTCTTGGTTTACGACACATTGTATTACCAAAATTTGTAAACAATTGCTGCGAATGGAACATCTGCGAGTTTGTTTTTTTAGATTCTTGGGATTTTTTCAGGTTGGGTCTGCGGGATTTCTGAAGCGAAAGCTAAAGGTCTGGATTTGGAATTCACTCACTTTTTTCTTATCTTTTGAAGTTACTATCTTTACTTTTTATTTTATTTTTTATTTTTTTTTTTTTTACAAACCCAGAATTATGTAAATTCATCCGCAGAGAAGATGGCCTTTTCAACCTACTACTCTTAACAAGAAATGTTGACTAATGGGATATCAAAACCAGAGTTCAAGCTTCTCAAAGATTTATTTTAAAATCTTGATTTAATTGTTACAAAACCAGGGAAAACTAAATTGTAGTGTCAATGGATAAACGGAATTATTTAAATAAGAGTGAAGAAATTTTAAGTGATAAATCAAAATCTGTTAATGATAAATCTGAATCTCTAACAGTAATACGTCATCTTTAAGCGAATTCATTATTGAGTTAAATAGATATCATTAAGGATGAATCTCTCACTTTATGTTTCTGGATTAAGACCTGGGATATATAGTCGGATAGGGACGCTAGATTTATCTCTATACATATATCTAGCGTCCCCATCCGACCTATCTTATCTCTTAATCGTAAGATCTCAAGGATTTTCTCCCTCAAAGTGACCATAAACTAATAAACCCTTCAAAACACGTTCACCTTTGTCTAAAGCCTAATTGAAACCAGATGCTAATGCTTATGAATTAACTGTCTTTGATGTCACAAATTCATTCGCTAATGTACCATAAGAGAAATCATTAATACTATCATGGGACTAAATGTTCGATAATTTTTGGCCATAATAAGAATCACATTAGAAAGTTACTCGAAATATAGATTTTTTTTCAATTGGAACCGAGCCCTTTTATCCAGGACTGGTTGCATGAACCCCGTGACCTCACGCTATGCCACGTCCACACAGACCTCCAGATCTCAACCTAAATGAAAACGTATGGGCGACCACGTCAGAATGCATACGGCAAGACCACAGTCGCGATCGTGTTATATTCGAAACTTATGCCTTGAAGCATGAGAATGTCTGCAACGTGAGGAAGGCCCTGGCAAATATTCAAATTAAATAAATTACCAGTATTTTATTTCCTTGTTTTGTCCATAATGGAATATGACAATATCTATTGGCAATAATGCGTGTGAGAAGCACCTACCATATCAATCATCTGGCAATGCCTATAACTTGTCTCCCCCAGTTTTATGACGATTGGCATAACGTTTAAAGATAATAAAAAAGGGTTACTGATAATTATACCATATAAATTACCTGTAAAAATAGCCTCTTAATTCGTGATTCTAAACACACACACAACATACACATATACATGCACATGCACATACACACAGAAACACAAAACACACGCCGCACACACACACATACCCATATATGTGAGCAGGAGAGGCTTAGAGACCAAGTAGGAAGAATTAAGGGGTCCCGTTCACTCCTCGAGAAGAAAACAAACAAAAAACTGGAAGCCAAAAAAAGCAATGGATAAACTTCCAGATTATGCGGAAATAGATTGACTATTGCTTCCACATATGCTATTAATCGGGCAGTGCTTTTAAAACAATAAGAGTCCTTTCCATACATATACCATAAAATAGACAGAGAAAGGGGATAGCGAAGTACAAACAGAAGCAGTCACAGGCGAAGAGGCAATAGTAGTAGAAGCAGAGGGAGTAGCAGTAGAAGTAGAAGCAGAGGGAGTAGCAGTAGAAGTAGAAGCAGAGGAGTAGCAGTAGAAGTAGAGCAGAGGGAGTAGCACACTAAGTAAAACACGAGTAAGGCAAGTAAAAGCAAGAACGAGTAAAAGCAGGAATAAAACAGGTCTAAAATACGAATGCGGTAAGTAATAGTTAAAAGCAAGACTAAAACTTAACTGAAATCATAAAAGGATTGGATAAAAGCAGAATAAAAACGAAAACAGGTAAGTATTAGTTAAAAATAATACTAAAACGTAACTGAAATCGTAAAAGAAAAGATTCAGTAAGAAATGAAAGACTAAAAACAGAAGTAAAAGCAATAAAACAGTAAAAGCAGAAGTAAAAGAATAAAACAGTAAAAGCAGAAGTGAAAGACGTAAAACACAGATAAAGGACACGTAAAAGAAGTAAAATACAATAAAATAATGGGCATTGGATTAAAACAACATAAAACTCACTGAAACCTTCATCAAAAGAGATAAATAAAATCAAATGAACTTAGCAGTGAATGGAATACTTCCTAGAAGAGGCTCAGCAATGAAAAATGTGAAACGTGACAACATGACAGCTACTGAATACTGGTATACTTGGGAAACGTAATATTTAAGTAACCAATGCCTTATTGATTCACGAACATTAACGTCCAGCATAAATAATACCTAGGCAAGTAACAGGAATGGGCTGGTACAACCTTTGGTGATGTTCAGCAGAGAAGAGGGTAATCCAAAACACACAGAATTCCAGTTGACACTGTTTATTGTCATGGGGCGGGCAGTCATAGACTCGTGACGTCACAAAAAAACGAATCATTTCCAGAAAAAAATTACAAATAAAATCCAATTCAATCAGAATACATGATAAAACATAAGATACTAAAAATATACACATAAAAACAAACTAAAACACCATAAGAATACCAAATAAGAAAAATATACGTACATCAATAAAATCAAACTAAAACATACATAAAGACAAAAAGGACTCCAGTAATAAATAAAAATACAAGGGAATGATATAAAACGACAAAAAGTATTAAAAACTAATGACAGAAGAGTTAAAATAAAACTTAAAAAATGACTTGGCAGAAAATGACGTGTCATGTCACTGACACCGCGAAATAAGTTAATTCACTACAAAACTAAAATTAGGGCTCAGGATAAAACGAGAATCTTAAAACACAAAATAAATATATCAAACAAAAAAAGAACTAGTAAAAATTAACAGAAGGTGGTAATTAAAACAATTAAAAGCGGGCAACAGAAAACGGGCACAGGGGTGACCAAAGCAGTCCCACGCAGGGGAAAACCTGGCGCCGTACAAAGTTAAGTGCGAGTGTAACTGGAGTGTGTCGCCCTCTCCTCTGGACTGCAGACCACACTCCACAATCCTCCCATGCCTTGGGTCGGAGTGGTCAGCGGAGACAGGATCTGAAACAAAACCAAAGGGTAGGCCTGAGCCCTGTTACTTGCCTTTACAAAGGTGGGGTGCGCCCAGCTGAGACGTGTCAGTCGTAACCAACTGGAGCACACAAGACAAAAGTTATATATTCACAGAAATAAACCAATAAGAATACTACTGGATCTCGGCAGCTCCATACACGGCGATTGTGACTTAGGACGGAAGCTTAGTGTGCTCGGCCACATCACAATCACCCAACATCTGGACAATAAGATTTGAGCAATATTAATAAGGACAAACAGACAAATATCATGGTTACAAAACACTCCTGATCAGCATGTCAGCGGCTTCACAGACGGCGATGGCGATTGAGGGCGGAAGTTCAGCATGTTCGACCTCAGCATCACTATCACCAAAATCCTCGGACCAACATGGAGCGTCTCTGTAATCATCCCAGATGAAACCGTCATCCTCACGCTCGAAGTCACCAAATGCATCATTGTTGATAGCCAGGACATCGGCCTCGACAGAACTCGTACTGCTCCTGGTCCTGGCGACGTCATCATCGTCCTGGCTGTCGTTAAGAAAGTCTGTTATGAGTGGATGTGTCTGAGCAAAGGATATCGTATCCTCCCGATGCTCAGTCATTCGGTAGTCGGATTTGACAGGGCATTTGTCCCGACCTGGCAAAGACTACCTGGCTTGGTCAGTACAGCAAGTTGCCTCCACTGGTGCCACGGTGCCTAATCGCGTCCCACCATGGAGTGTCAGGGTCCTTGAAGAGTGTTAATTGCCCACACAGCAACGACGATCCTTGGCTGTCAGAATAGAAGGCAGCAGAGTGAGTGTTCGAGCTGTTACAGGCGTTAGCACGACAACACCGTCTGCGGGACCTGCTCGAGCGATACAGCCATCCAAGAAGCATCCTGTCCGTGGAGGAATCTTCGTCAGATGAGCAAGATGCACAGCAGCTCCTGTTTGGTGCTTAGGGTTACGTCCTGGGACGGCAGGCGAATCATCTCTGGGTGCTGCTGGGTGTCGTTCTGACGATCCTGCAGCATTCACTACTGCAAGGGATGAAATTGGTGCCTTTGGCTTTATACCAAAAGCCGTTACTCCCTGCTGCATCTTTGCCAGTGGGGCTGGGAGCTCTGCCATACTGGCTAACTGGAAAGGGACACTCCCAGGCGAGGTGTCCTGGTCTGCGGCAATTAAAACACATACGCCGCCTAAGCTGCTTCTGGACTTTCTTCGAATGGGCTGCTGTTGCTCGGCACTCAGAAGTGTTGTGGGTAATGCTCCTGTGGTGCGCACACCATCGACGATGCACTGGAGCAGTTCGTAGGGGTGACTTTTCTATTGCAGAACTGGCGTAGAAGTCTCTTGCTCGAGATGGTCGTTCAGGATAATGTTGAACAGGTTGATCCTCGTCTTTGGGCACAAGTAAAGCTGGTCTCTCGTGCGAGGTGTCCTGTTGCAGAGGAGCATGGCCCGGTTGTTCACTACACTGCCTTAGTGATGTGGAGAATGCATGGGTCATGAATAAGCTCCTGGGAAGTGGCTGCAGTGGACAAAGCAATGGTGGAACCCTTGCCGGACTACAAGTTCTGTGGCTGAACTGCTGCGAATCCGATGGTGGTGCAGCTTCCTTCTCGTAAATCATTTGTTTCAGCTCCTCTAACTCACGGTCTTTCTGCAGCAGCTGGTGATGCAAAACAGTCACTTCGTCCTCATGGCTGGTCGACAATTGTGAACAGCTGCTGGACCCATCTCCCAGAGATTCAGCATCTGACTCCAAAACCTTGGATTTATGCCGTGAAATATGCCAGGCAACTGTTAGTTTGAAGCTGTTGAATTTGATCCTTCACTTCCCGAAAATCTGCTGACAGGGCCTCGATCTTCTGAAAAATGAAGGTATAGATGCTGACGTCATCCCCCATCACTCGTGCACTTCCATTCATATCTGGAGAGGAATAAGTCACAGCGAGAAAGTAATTTAGCTAAACAGTGTACCTAGTAATAATTTCACTTAGTTCGGTACGAGGCGCACTACTGCAACACAGTTGCAAGCTATACACATACACAAAATAGTATTACAACAGAGTTGAAAGTTCCTTCAGCTTCCTAAGCACACAGCAACAACAGTCAACATAGCTGAAAGGTTATTAATCGATAACTTTTTATACACGAAAGATATCAGTTCCCTCTACTGACAAGAGCCACAAAGGCTAATTAAACAAACAGCAAACATCTCTGCTCTGCAACGACAAAGGCTGTGCCAGGGAAAGAAAGTACTGCTCTTGCACAAACAACGATTATTTGGAACCGTGCAAGATAAGGAACACGGACGGCAAAAAGAATGTGGCTCTCACAGTTATACAGTTATACATGCCAAACGAGACAAACTAGTAATATTCTTGACACAAGAAAAGACTCCGAAAGATTACTAAAAGCACTTTCCCACCAGCTGCCACCAAAATTTCTTAGTACTGTAAGGTTCACATCCAGCTTATGGCCAGATGTCATCTGTGAAGGAGGAGCCCGAAACACTCCTGTGAGGCAGGAGAGGCTTAGAGACCAAGTAGGAAGGAACAAAGGGGTCCCGTTCACTCCTCGAGAAGAAAACAAACAAACAAAAACTGGAAGCCAAAAAAAAAGCAATGGATAAACTTCCAGATTATGCGGAAATAGATTGACTATTGCTTCCACATATGCTATTAATCGGGCAGTGCTTTTAAAACAATAAGAGTCCTTTCCATACATATACCATAAAATAGACAGAGAAAGGGGATAGCGAAGTACAAACAGAAGCAGTCACAGGCGAAGAGGCAATAGTAGTAGAAGCAGAGGGAGTAGCAGTAGAAGTAGAAGCAGAGGGAGTAGCAGTAGAAGTAGAAGCAGAGGGAGTAGCAGTAGTAGAAGCAGAGGAGTAGCAGTAGAAGTAGAAGCAGAGGGAGTAGCACGAAAATAACTAAGTAAAACACGAGTAAGGCAAGTAAAAGCAGCAAGAACGAGTAAAAGCAGGAATAAAACAGGTCTAAAATACGAATGCGGGTAAGTAATAGTTAAAAGCAAGACTAAAACTTAACTGAAATCATAAAAGGAATTGGACAAAAGCAGAAATAAAACGAAAACAGGTAAGTATTAGTTAAAAATAATACTAAAACGTAACTGAAATCGTAAAAGAAAAGATTCAGTAAGAAATGAAAGACTAAAAACAGAAGTAAAAGCAATAAAACAGTAAAAGCAGAAGTAAAAGCAATAAAACAGTAAAAGCAGAAGTGAAAGACGTAAAACACAGATAAAGGACACGTAAAAGAAGTAAATACAATAAAATAATGGGCATTGGATTAAAACAACATAAAACTCACTGAAACCTTCATCAAAAGAGATAAATAAAATCAAATGAACTTAGCAGTGAATGGAATACTTCCTAGAAGAGGCTCAGCAATGAAAAACATGTGAAACGTGACAACATGACAGCTACTGAATACTGGTATACTTGGGAAACGTAATATTTAAGTAACCAATGCCTTATTGATTCACGAACATTAACGTCCAGCATAAATAATACCTAGGCAAGTAACAGGAATGGGCTGGTACAACCTTTGGTGATGTTCAGCAGAGAAGAGGGTAATCCAAAACACACAGAATTCCAGTTGACACTGTTTATTGTCATGGGGCGGGCAGTCAGAGACTCGTGACGTCACAAAAAACGAATCATTTCCAGAAAAAAAATTACAAATAAATCCAATTCAATCAGAATACATGATAAAACATAAGATACTAAATATACACATAAAAACAAACTAAAACACCATAAGAATACCAAATAAGAAAAATATACGTACATCAATAAAAATCAAACTAAAACATACATAAAGACAAAAAGGACTCCAGTAATAAATAAAAATACAAGGGAATGATATAAAACGACAAAATAAGTATTTAAAACTAATGACAGAAGAGTTAAAATAAAACTTAAAAAATGACTTGGCAGAAAATGACGTGTCATGTCACTGACACCGCGAAATAAGTTAATTCACTACAAAACTAAAATTAGGGCTCAGGGATAAACGAGAATCTTAAAACACAAAATAAATATATCAAACAAAAAAAGAACTAGTAAAAATTAACAGAAGGTGGTAATTAAAACAATTAAAAGCGGGCAACAGAAAACGGGCACAGGGGTGACCAAAGCAGTCCCACGCAGGGGAAAACCTGGCGCCGTACAAAGTTAAGTGCGAGTGTAACTGGAGTGTGTCGCCCTCTCCTCTGGACTGCAGACCACACTCCACAATACTATATATAATATATATATATATATATATATATATATATATATATATAATATATATATATATATATATATATATATATATATATATATATATATATATATATATATATATATATATATATATATATATATATATATATATATATATATATATATATATATATATATATATATATATAATATATATATATATATATATATATATATATATATATATATTATATATATATATATATATATATATATATATATATATATATATATATATATATATATATATATATATATATATATATATATATATATATATATATATATATATATATATATATATATATATATATGTGTTGTGTGTGTGTGTGTGTGTGTGTGTGTGTGTGTGTGTGTGCATGTGTTATGTGTGTTTGTTTGTGTGAAGCGTGTGTGTGGTGTGTGTTTGTGTGTGTGTGTTTATATATGGACTGTAATGCATCGGATATTCTCTCTTTTTGCTTCTCTCTCTCCCCCCCCCTCTCTCTCACATATCTCCCCCCCTCTCTCCACTTCCCCCCCCCCTTCTCTCCCACTGTCACTCTCACTCTCTCTCTCTCTCTCTCTCTCTCTCTCTCTCTCTCTCTCTCTCTCTCTCTCTCTCCTCTCTCTCTCTTCTCTCTCTCTCTCTCTCTTTCTTCTCTCTCTCTCTCAGTACCTCCCCCACCCTCTTCCTCCTCCCGCATTCCCCGTACATACCTTTCCCCTTCCTCTCTGATCCCTTTTTCTGATCGCGACATCTGAACTTCCTAATGCATCAAGTGATCCCAGCTGGACGTACCCAGACCCAAGTACCCCTTCGCTGTCAAGGAAGTACTTTCCTCGAGTAATATATTTTTTCGCCTTCCCTCATTAACCACGTCTTTAATAAATGACGTCCTTTGCTGAGGCAATTAAAGATTTGTGATTCAGTTACAATGCAGAAAGATCCCTCTTTATGAAACACACACACACACAATAATAGCCTGCGGACTTAAAGTGTGACTAAGGCGTACAATGATGATCCAGAACACACCACATGACACACACACACACACACACACACACACACACACACACACACAGCACACACACACACACACACACACACACACACACACACACACACATTTCACTTGCCTGCGGACTTAAAGTTTATTCACTAAGGCGTACAATGAGGTGATCATTGATATCATAAGTATCAGACACTAATACACACACACACACACACACACACACACACACACAGCCACACACACACTTGCGTACTAAAACGTGAGGCAGCTCATTACAGATCTATGAGAATCCCATTCTAATTCTATTTTCATCAGTATCGTTATTATTGATATTTACTGTTATTGCTTATTTTCATTGTCATGATTTT
>NW_020872450.1:542129-544629 GCF_003789085.1 Penaeus vannamei
GCTAAGAGGTTGTTGAAATATTCTTACTGACAAGGTTTTATTTTTTTCTCGTAATAATCTTTTCTTGGAAGTCTCGAGGGTTTTGTCCAGTTTTCTTTCACAATTATATATATATATATATATATATATATATATATATATATATATATATATATATATATATATATATATATATATACATATATATATATGTTTGTATATACTGTAGTATAAATATTTTCGTTGGTAATGGTTTTAGTTCCAATTAGTCCAATGTTTATTGAACATGTCTGGTCCTTGATATGGGCAGTCGAGGATTAGTGACTTGGTCAAAGACCAAAACTAGTTTATGCTAATATGATATGGACGGTGATAATTATAGTGTTTTTTGGTGAGATTTGTAATCTTTAAAGAAAACATGCCGTATAAGATGTATGTCTGGGTATCTCCCTCGATCCAAGACCTAATGTAAGCGCCAAAGGGCACTCTATGCAAAGATATGCAATTGCTCTAATTTGAAGGAAACCCATGTATTTCGTAGCTTTTAGGTTAGCTATACGTTGCCGATCAGTGACAAATCATGAGTTGCTTGGCCACTCTGGAACCCTGTGGCGCAGTCGCTAAAGCCACTATTTGCTAAGCTTTGTAGAAAGAGGAGGTGCGCAGGCCTGTTGGAGAATCTTGCATCCGCTCTTTCCAAATGCGCGTTCTGAAATGTTCACTCAATAAAATGGCTATAGACTTCTGAAGTTAGTCTGCCCCTGTGAAAATAACCAGCTCTGCAAAAGCAGAAAGTGTCCTGTCGGGATTCACCCATACACTCCCAGCATTCACGAGCCCTCTCGCACGGCCCGTAAAGCTTACGATGAACGATTTCGCCGCGCATTGCATCTCTCAGTTGATTATCGTAAACAAACTTTGAGACGTCGAGAAAAAGATGACTTTCCAGACTGAGAATGCAATGAGGACTTCATAAGCTTATGTAAACGATTTCCTCAATACATACACATTGATGACGAACAAAGCCACGAAGGTGAAATAAAATGTGTTGAAATTCAGACATACTTTTGAGGCTTCAAGTTGGCGGCCATCTTGGATGTTTACATACGGGCAACGAGGCGAACCGGACTGGCTCTAACCCTCTCGCTCGCCTCGTCACGCCAGGCCTGAGTCCCGTTTTGACAGATCTACCGCTCGCTTGATTGCCTCGCGATGCAAGATGCCCGAGTGAACGCAGGGCAGGAACTTACCCGAGGTTAGTGCAGAAGAATCGGTGGTTTGAGGATTTTATTGCACGAGGCTCCCTTCCTTATGACAGTCTTTCCAAATTTCTTTCATTACTCATTTTCTTGTATGGATATGGATTTATTGGTGTCCTGTACTTTAGCATCATTTTGGGAACATACTTATTATTATTTTTTTTTTATTTTTTATTTGGGTTTGCTCACGCACACGTAAACACACACACACACAGATGCACTGCTTAGTTCATTTTTATCCGTTTCAATTAATCTCTCTCTCTCTCTCCTCTCCTCTCCTCTCCCTCACTCCCTCCTTCCTCTCTCTCTCTCTTTATTTCTCTCCCTCCCAATCACTTACAGTTTTAATATTCCCCCTCACTGTCAAACATCAGCCCACTTTCACCAGAAAGGGAGACCACCAGCCTCTCTTTCCTCATTACGGCTCGGAGTCCAAAGGGAATTTCCAGCTTATTGGAGTTCGAGTCAATAGGTTAAGGAAGTAACTCGAGAATGATTCAGAGGGAATGAGAGTCGCCGGGAAGCCTGTGAGGGAGAGAGGGAAATAGGAATGTAGGATTACCTCATAAGTAAAGGATATGAGGTAGATTCAGGTCATTTGCGTTAATGGGATATGGAAATGAATTTGCATGATTTGCCTGCTCCGCTGGATAAGTGCGAAAGACCTTAAACCTCTACATAAAAGGGATTTTTTTTTTTGCCAGTGTTTATTCTTATGTGAGCAGGAATACACGAATACATAGATATCTTTTAATTGTCTCTCCTTTATTAATATTTTTGTAAGTTACTCCAGACCAAGATAAGAGTCCAGGATGACTTGTTCCTACTGGAATGATTCAAAAATATATACGTGAAGGTAGTGGATGAAACTTACAGAGAATATGTGCAGGCTCGCCAGATTATTATTGCTTCCATGGGCATCATCATTATTATCATTATTGTCGACATTGTTGTTGTTTTGAATCACGCTTGTTATTATTATTGTCATTATTATTATTATTGTTATCATTATTATTATTATTATTATTATTATTATTATTATTATTATTATTATTATTATTAATATTATTATTATTATTATCATCATCATCATCACTGTCAATATCATTCTCATAACTATTGGTATAATCATCATTACTTTATAGTTATATATTAATTATTCTTATTGTCATCTTTACCATTGTAGATACTATTACCACCATTTATATTACTATTATTACAAGCATTACTATTCGTCCCCTTCACCATCATCAGATACATCA
>NW_020872450.1:552129-557596 GCF_003789085.1 Penaeus vannamei
CTGTGAAGAGGGTTTGATTCGAAAACCCATCAATCTGCTTGCCATCCTTATTTTCCTGTCCTCTCTCTATTTCTCTTTCCCCTTTTACAACCCTTTTCACATTCCCTCTTTTCTGATGTTTCACCCTCGTATTGTAGAATATCCAGTTTTTCTTTTTTTTTTCTTTTTCACTGCCGACAAATTCCATTGCAAAATGTACGTTTTCAACAAATTGCATATCGGATTAGAACCCTCCCCTTCCTCTCCCCCCCTCCCCCCTAGCGCAATATGCTTTGCTTTTCAAGAGAGTGTGTTTTTACCTCCATCCCAAGTCCATCCTTTTTAAAAATCTTTGCTTCTCTTTTAGTTTTGATTTGATCTCCTTTGCAAATTCTTTCTGTTTTTTGCAAATTCTATCTGGCTTTTCATACGTGCGAGGTGCGTCTTCATCTGTCTCTCGGGTTGTATATTTTTTTTATTATTTTATTTCTCTTTGTTCTTCTCAATCTTTCTCTCCATCTTTTCTCTTACCTTAAGGACGTATTCACATATGTGTATCGGTGTGTATGTTAGATACGTAGGAAGAAAGATATATCTTCATGTACAGGTAGCTATACAGATGTTTATATGGGTATACATATGTAAGTATATGCTCACACACATCCACACCCGACGCACGCACGCACACACACACACACACACACACACACACACACACACACACACACACACACACACACACACATTATTCCACTATGGAAAATCTCCATCATGCAGAGATCTTTCTGTCTTTCTCTTTCTCCCTCTCTCTCTCTCTCTCTCTCTCTCTCTCTCTCTCTCTCTCTCTCTCTCTCTCTCTCTCTCTCTCTCTCTCTCTCTCTCTCTCTCTCTATTACAGTCCCTCTGCCAGTCTCTCACCCTCTTTCTGTCTGTATTTCTTTTTCTCTCCAACATAGAAAAGGTCCCTGATGATAGGGAATATTTCTCATCATCGGGTCGGGATTGTTTAATCATTATTATCATCATCATCTTCATCTTCTTCTTCTTCTTCTTCTTCTTCTTCTTCTTCTTCTTCTTCTTCTTCTTCTTCTTCTTCGTCTTCATCATCATCATCATTATCATTATTATTATTTTTATTTTTATTCCTATTATAATTATTATTGTTATTGTTATTATTGTTTTATTATCAGCTCTTTTTATTATCATATTATTATATTATTTTAATTATTGCTATTATTATTACCATTATTATCATTACTATTAGCACGCTCAGGGGCGAGCCCCCCCCCCTCCCCCACTGTAATCGCCGTTTCATGCGCTCAGGTTAAGGTGACTGATACCACCGCATAGTACTCGCTCACTATTTATTGGAATGCGGTCAAACCTGTAATCAAATCAATAACAATCATAGTCACTGTCACAACTCATGTTTGGTTAGTTTACAACCTTGGTTAAACTCTTATGACATTACAACTAGGAGGAATACATATCACTATTCTCTAATGCTTAATAGGTACATGTTAACATCTATACATGAGTGTACAAATACATACGCATAACGGGAACAGTCAGGACCTCTACTAGATGTTCTATATTTGGTCCTTAGATCAATCCTTTAAAACATGTCGTTGGGTCGGTACTAACTTTGAAACTGATCCATAGACCGGCGACGAGCCCCCTCTGTGAGGCCCATTTCCTTCTTGTTAAGTGAACGTCAGCACAAGGGACACGGCGAGTTCTATGTATGTCAACACCTATGAGCAGATATACGCGCTTCGGGAAGGGATGATGTACGCGTGTGGAATTGGCCCTCCGGGAAGGGTGATATATGCATGTTGTGACATACCGCTGATAATAACAGTGGCTACACCCACTGCCCCTTAAACGGCCCGCTAATCCCACACCCCCAATCCGACCACGACTACTCAATCAATCACATCATGCCCGAATCAATAAAATCCTGAAGCTGCAAACGCAACGGATAGAGAGAGAGGGAGAGAGTGAGTGAATGAGAGAGAGGAGGGGAGGAGAAAGAGAGAGTTCACACACACACACACAAAACACAGCACTTGCACAAGCAAACTGATCCAAACCCTCCGCAAAAATGTCCTACATTAACTGCAGTGCAACTATAGTGACTGTCCCAATTTGCATTTGTGGTGCCAGACGCACAGATGACGAAAACGTTTCTCTCTCTTTCTCTTTCTTTCTTTTTAGATTATTATTGTTATCATAATTACTATATGTTCAATCATGTAGTGTGCACTTGTTAAAATCCTTTGTGTAGTTTCATGTTAAACACCTACCCAACCCTCTTTTGAACATATCTATTTTTTCAGTAAAAGTGTATGACATCTACCTTCAAAAAGATGACAGACTCTACGACCGATGACAGACAGCTCGTACTTACAAAACAGGACTAAAGAAGCTCGACCACGAATTCTACTAGCATGAAAATATCATACTATATATATATAAAATATATATATATATAATATATATATATAATAAACTGCCTCACTGATAGTTATTATTACCTATGATCCAATCTCTGTCTGTCTTTGTAAAAAATCATACTACTATTTTTTTTTTTTTTTTTTATACTGGTATGGTTTGTGGTCGAGCTTCTGTCAAAACATATACTCCCGTGGTAGGCGGGACACCTTCCCTCTAGCTGCAATGCCTTTAGTGCAGTCCACTAATTATCCACTACCATCAGTGTCTTAAATTTGCAATTGATCAGAGCAATTACATTGAATACAGTTTTTGGTCAGTTGTCTAGGCCAGAGTCAAAAAAAAAAAACAAAAAAAAAAAAAAAAAACAGTCCAATAGGGATGGTGTAGACGACATCCTAGGGTCACAATGACTAGGCTGATTGTGCAGTGAAAACTGCTCAGTTAGATGCGTGAGTGGTTATCCCTTCCTTTTACCCATATATATTCAGCCATTGTAATGCATATGATTTTACAGTTCACAGCCCCAATTACAGAATTCCAAGATTATAACCACCCAAAAACAATAGTTTACCTGGGGACCCGCAATGTGTGTAAGGGTAATGTGGTCCACGGAGTGTGCAATGGTTCAGTTCAGGAAAAAATTTACGAAAAATAGATTCCTTTTTACTCCCTAGCATGAAACCACCTTTCAAATAAAACACCAACCCATTGCTTGTCTGCGGTCTTGGCCCTATGACCACGAGAGTACTGGATCCAATGAAGCCATTATGAGTTCCTCCTGTCTCTCTTTCTCTTCCTCGCTCGCTGACTGATGTCTCTCTCTCTCTCTCTCGGTAGACTGGTAAATGCACAGACGCCTTGTCAACCTGCATGGTTTTGTCTGCATGGCTCCTTGTCTACATATTGAGTGGTAGTGAGTTGGTGAAGTCAACAATGGGCTGATAGAGATAATTGGAAAAGATAGTGAAAAAAAAGAGAGAGAGAGAGAAAGGGATACATTATGATTTGAGACAAGTAATAAAGTTGCGTGCTTATCTCTCTCATGTTTTTTTTTTCCTATTTCCAGCCAATCAAATAATTTTAAGCTGATCAGAAGTTACCACAATAGATGGCACTGAGAGGTATTCGACTAAAATTTAAATGGATCAAAAAATTAGGAAGCTGGTAAGTGTGTAAGTGGCAAACCCTGGCTGCATTTGAAGGTCCATGGCAAAGCATTGACTGTAGGGAGAAAGAAGGAAAAAGAGAAAGAGATAGAGAGAGAAGCGAGCCGATCGAAAAAGTCAGGAAGAGAGAGAGAGAGAGAGAGAGAGAAAGCAGCCGATCGAAATAGGCAGATCTATATTGTGTTTGTCTTTCCAAAAAAAAAAAAAAATTTATCAAGTAGTGTTGGTGGAAGAATGTTACGGCTTGGTGGTCGAGTTGTGGGAGATTTTCCCACAACTGTAACTCCAGGACTTGGTCCTAATTAACAGGCCTGGCCTTTGTCCAAAACTAAGTAAGTATTAGATTCATTCGTCTGACTCAGTGTTGACCTTGTTTCATTAATTGAATGAGTTAAAAATTTTCCTGAACTGAACCACTGCATGCCCTGTGGACCGCATTACCCTTACACACATGATGGGTCTCTGGGCAAGCCAAACAATATCATTGTTTACCTGGAAAAAAAATAACACACACACACATACACACACACACACACACACACACACATATATATATATATATTATATATATAATATATATAAATATATATATATACTATATATATATATAATATGTGTGTGTGTGTGTGTGTGTGTGTGTGTGTGTGTGTGTGTGTGTATGTGTATCTGTATAAACGTATTCATATACATAACACATACATAATATAATTTATATACTACTATATATATTATATATATATATATATATATATATATATATATATATATATATACTATATATATATATATATATATATAATATATATATATATATATATATATATACATATATATAATATAATATATATAGTATATATATACTATATAATATATACCATATATATATATACATATATATATAATACCATCACATATAATATATAATAATAACCACTATATATAGCCTACTATATATATATATATATATATAATATAACTATATTATAATATATATATAATATATATATATACTATATATAATATACTACTATATATATTATACTATAATATTATATATATATATATAATACCTACATATATATACATATATATATATATATAATATGTATATAGTACTAATAACTTATATTATATATATATATATATATATATATATATTATACCTATAAGCTATATATAATATATGTGAAATTACCATGCAGATATGTAATATTGCCCTTCCCCGTTCCAGTGCGTAATGCATAATTTCCGCCTCTGTATAAATCTCCCTGACATTCCTGTCGTTCTTTATTCGCTTTCAGCTCGTTTCATTTTCCATTTCTTTTATGCAGCGAGCTTTACTCTTTGTCTTTCTCTCCATTTTCGTATATTTGTCTCTGTCTCTCTCTGTTTGTCTCTTTCTATGTCTGTCACTTTTTTCTCGCCTTGTAACCTGTGTATCTGCATGTCTCTGTGAGAGGCGCCTTTTGTTTTTTTCGGTTCGTTTGCGTCATTTCCATTCGGATACACACATACGTACATACATATGCATAAATTGTTGTGTGGTGTGTGTGTGTGTGTGTGTGTATGGTGTGTGTGTTTGTGTGTGTGTGTGTGTGTGTGTTGTGCTGTGTGTGTGTGTGCTGTTGTGTGTGCTGTGTGTGTGTTGGTGTGCGTGCGTGCGCGTGTGTGTACAATTTACATAACACACACACAAACACACACCACACACCACACACCACACACACAATACAAACAAAACACTAACACACACACACACACAACACACACACACACAAAATTATATTATATAATATAGTTACTATATAATTAGCTATATAATTATATGATATATCATATATATATTATAAATATAACATTGTTAT
>NW_020872450.1:565196-570196 GCF_003789085.1 Penaeus vannamei
ACTTGATGATTTAAAAATAATTATGAGTTGAAAATATCCTATTGCGTGATAATCGTATGAGCAAATTATTATTATTATTATTATTATCATAAAAAAAAACATTCACGGTCTTACCGATGGAGCAGGTGCAGGGGCGTTATAGGAAGGAACAGGAGGGCTGTAGGATGGAGCAGGAGGACTGTACGAGGGAACAGAGTCAGCAAGAACGCCAACCATAAGGGCAAAGAGGGTGACGATCTGCGGGTGAACGTAGAGAGTAATGAAAACCATCTCGTGGTTGAAATACGTTAAGTTCCATGGAATAAACTAAAAGTGTCGCGAACTTACCTTGAGAGTCATGTTTGTCAGACTGGAAGAGAGGAATGAGTGATACTGTCTGTGGGTGCCTGCGGTTTATATATGCAATAGTCCGCCCTCATTGCAAGTTGTGACGTCATTAGACATGGAAATGGAAAGGTCGCGTCGGAGGCACTTTGAGAACGTAAAACAGTAGCAGTAATATAAGCAGAAATTGAGAGTTGGTGATACCGTTTCCTTCCTTCTCTCTTCAATATCTCTTTTATCTCCTTTTCTCTTTTTTCTTTCATCTTATATATATGTGTGTGTATATCATACATATATATGGCACACACACACACACACACCATCACACACAACACACACACCACACACAGTATATATATATATATATAATTAGATATATAGTTATATATATATATATATATATAATATATATATATATATATATATATGTATTAATATGTATATATATACACATATATATATATATATGCATATATATACGATAATACTATATATATCAATGGTGTTTGCGTCTGTGTGCACGCATGTGCGTTTGTAATTGTGTGTGTGTGTGGTTATATATATTATAATATATATATATTCACACACACATAATATATAATATATATATATATCATTATATATATATATATATATATATATATTTATATATTTATACAATAAACATATATGTATTAGAGGTAAACACTACTGTGTCCATAACCTGGTAAAAAAACGAAATGTAATATATTCATATCTATATCTATATCTTATATCTATATATATGTATGTATGTATGCTTGGGTGTGTGTATGTGTTTTATCTATGTGTGCGTGAGTGTGTGTGTGTGTGTATGGATGTAAATGGATGATTCCCTATATATATAATATATATATATATATATATAATATATATATATATATATATATATATATATATATATATTGTAAGGTTCACATCCAGCTTATGGCCAGATGTCATCTGTGAAGGAGGAGCCCGAAACACTCCTGTGAGGCAGGAGAGGCTTAGAGACCAAGTAGGAAGGAACAAAGGGGTCCCGTTCACTCCTCGAGAAGAAAACAACAAACAAAAAACTGGAAGCCAAAAAAAAGCAATGGATAAACTTCCAGATTATGCGGAAATAGATTGACTATTGCTTCCACATATGCTATTAATCGGGCAGTGCTTTTAAAATAATAGAGTCCTTTCCATACATATACCATAAAATAGACAGAGAAGGGGATAGCGAAGTACAAACAGAAGCAGAAGAGGCAATAGTAGGAAGCAGAGGGAGTAGCAGTAGAAGTAGAAGTAGCAGAGGGAGTAGCAGTAGAAGTAGAAGCAGAGGGAGTAGCAGTAGAAGTAGAAGCAGAGGGAGTAGCAGTAGAAGTAGAAGCAGAGGGAGTAGCAGTAGAAGTAGAAGCAGCAGTAGAAGTAGAAGTAGCACGAAAATAACTAAGTAAAACACGAGTAAGGCAAGTAAAAGCAGCAAGAACGAGTAAAGCAGGAATAAAACAGGTCTAAAATACGAATGCGGGTAAGTAATAGTTAAAAGCAAGACTAAAACTTAACTGAAATCATAAAAGGAATTGGATAAAAGCAGAAATAAAACGAAAACAGGTAAGTATTAGTTAAAAATAACTAAAACGTAACTGAAATCGTAAAAGAAAAGATTCAGTAAGAAATGAAAGACTAAAAACAGAAGTAAAAGCAATAAAACAGTAAAAGCAGAAGTAAAAGCAATAAAACAGTAAAAGCAGAAGTGAAAGACGTAAAACACAGATAAAGGACACGTAAAAGAAGTAAAATACAATAAAATAATGGGCATTGGATTAAAACAACATAAAACTCACTGAAACCTTCATCAAAAGAGATAAATAAAATCAAATGAACTTAGCAGTGAATGGAATACTTCCTAGAAGAGGCTCAGCAATGAAAAACATGTGAAACGTGACAACATGACAGCTACTGAATACTGGTATATACTTGGGAAACGTAATATTTAAGTAACCAATGCCTTATTGATTCACGAACATTAACGTCCAGCATAAATAATACCTAGGCAAGTAACAGGAATGGGCTGGTACAACCTTTGGTGATGTTCAGCAGAGAAGAGGGTAATCCAAAACACACAGAATTCCAGTTGACACTGTTTATTGTCATGGGGCGCGGGCAGTCATAGACTCGTGACGTCACAAAAAACGAATCATTTCCAGAAAAAAAATTACAAATAAAATCCAATTCAATCAGAATACATGATAAAACATAAGATACTAAAATATACACATAAAAACAAACTAAAACACCATAAGAATACCAAATAAGAAAATATACGTACATCAATAAAAATCAAACTAAAACATACATAAAGACAAAAAGGACTCCAGTAATAAATAAAAATACAAGGGAATGATATAAAACGACAAAATAAGTATTTAAAACTAATGACAGAAGAGTTAAAATAAAACTTAAAAAATGACTTGGCAGAAAATGACGTGTCATGTCACTGACACCGCGAAATAAGTTAATTCACTACAAAACTAAAATTAGGGCTCAGGGATAAAACGAGAATCTTAAAACACAAAATAAATATATCAAACAAAAAAAGAACTAGTAAAAATTAACAGAAGGTGGTAATTAAAACAATTAAAAGCGGGCAACAGAAAACGGGCACAGGGGTGACCAAAGCAGTCCCACGCAGGGGAAAACCTGGCGCCGTACAAAGTTAAGTGCGAGTGTAACTGGAGTGTGTCGCCCTCTCCTCTGGACTGCAGACCACACTCCACAATCCTCCATGCCTTGGGTCGGAGTGGTCAGCGGAGACAGGATCTGAAACAAAACCAAAGGTAGGCCTGAGCCCTGTTACTTGCCTTTACAAAGGTGGGTGTGCGCCCAGCTGAGACGTGTCAGTCGTAACCAACTGGAGCACAAAGACAAGAGTTATATATTCACAGAAATAAACCAATAAGAATACTACTGGATCTCGGCAGCTCCATACACGGCGATTGTGACTTAGGACGGAAGCTTAGTGTGCTCGGCCACATCACAATCACCCAACATCTGGACAATAAGATTTGAGCAATATTAATAAGGACAAACAGACAAATATCATGGTTACAAAACACTCCTGATCAGCATGTCAGCGGCTTCACAGACGGCGATGGCGATTGAGGGCGGAAGTTCAGCATGTTCGACCTCAGCATCACTATCACCAAAATCCTCGGACCAACATGGAGCGTCTCTGTAATCATCCCAGAAGAAACCGTCATCCTCACGCTCGAAGTCACCAAATGCATCATTGTTGATAGCCAGGACATCGGCCTCGACAGAACTCTTACTGCTCCTGGTCCTGGCGACGTCATAATCGTCCTGGCTGTCGTTAAGAAAGTCTGTTATGAGTGGATGTGTCTGAGCAAAGGATATCGTATCCTCCCGATGCTCAGTCATTCGGTAGTCGGATTGACAGGGCATTTGTCCGACCTGGCAAGACTACCTGGCTTGGGTCAGTACAGCAAGTTGCCTCCACTGGTGCCACGGTGCCTAATCGCGTCCCACCATGGAGTGTCAGGGTCCTTGAAGACGTGTTAATTGCCCACACAGAGCAACGACGATCCTTGGCTGTCAGAAAAAGGCAGCAGAGTGAGTGTTCGAGCTGTTACAGGCGTTAGCACGACAACACCGTCTGCGGGACCTGCTCGAGCGATACAGCCATCCAAGAAGCATCCTGTCCGTGGAGGAATCTTCGTCAGATGAGCAAGATGCACAGCAGCTCCTGTTTGGTGCTTAGGGTTACGTCCTGGGACGGCAGGCGAATCATCTCTGGGTGCTGCTGGGTGTCGTTCTGACGATCCTGCAGCATTCACTACTGCAAGGGATGAAATTGGTGCCTTTGGCTTTATACCAAAAGCCGTTACTCCCTGCTGCATCTTTGCCAGTGGGGCTGGGAGCTCTGCCATACTGGCTAACTGGAAAGGGACACTCCCAGGCGAGGTGTCCTGGTCTGCGGCAATTAAAACACATACGCCGCCTAAGCTGCTTCTGGACTTTCTTCGAATGGGCTGCTGTTGCTCGGCTCAGAAGTGTTGTGGGTAATGCTCCTGTGGTGCGCACACCATCGACGATGCACTGGAGCAGTTCGTAGGGGTGACTTTTCTATTGCAGAACTGGCGTAGAAGTCTCTTGCTCGAGATGGTCGTTCAGGATAATGTTGAACAGGTTGATCCTCGTCTTTGGGCACAAGTAAAGCTGGTCTCTCGTGCGAGGTGTCCTGTTGCAGAGGAGCATGGCCCGGTTGTTCACTACACTGCCTTAGTGATGTGGAGAATGCATGGGTCATGAATAAGCTCCTGGGAAGTGGCTGCAGTGGACAAAGCAATGGTGGAACCCTTGCCGGACTACAAGTTCTGTGGCTGAACTGCTGCGAATCCGATGGTGGTGCAGCTTCCTTCTCGTAAATCATTTGTTTCAGCTCCTCTAACTCACGGTCTTTCTGCAGCAGCTGGTGATGCAAAACAGTCACTTCGTCCTCATGGCTGGTCGACAATTGTGAACAGCTGCTGGACCCATCTCCCAGAGATTCAGCATCTGACTCCAAAACCTTGGATTTATGCCGTGAAATATGCCAGGCAACTGTTAGTTGAAGCTGTTGAATTTGATCCTTCACTTCCCGAAAATCTGCTGACAGGGCCTCGATCTTC
>NW_020872450.1:582312-596310 GCF_003789085.1 Penaeus vannamei
GTTTGTGCGTGTGTGCGTATGTGTGTGTGTGCGGGCGCGTGTTTGTTTGCTTGTGCGCGCGTGCGTGTGTGTGTATGTGTGTGTGTATCTCTATGTGTGTCCCACCATCACATTATTCGATAAAATAATGCGAGCACGTATATTCTCAATTCCATTTCTTCTTGCCAAGCCTGTAACGTGGACAAAATATCTACTGCATGAAAACCCAGGCTTGAATACGAAATTACTCTGAAACACGAGACATATGCACGATAATGGCGGGGAAACGCAATGGGAGTCATTGCTTCTTGTTGCAAATGCTCCCCAGGACGGTTATGTTTAGCAATGCCAATGTTTTAGACTCTTTTTAGCTCTTTTTTCGTATCGTATTTAAAGCTGGAATTTTAGATAATTAGTATTAGATATTAGATATGTTAAGAGTGTATAACACCGAGGTAGCTTTGCATATTGTAAGAAAAGATATATTTTTTTCAAATATGTTTTCCCCCAGCAGCGAATGCTTTTAAGAACGTGAAAATAACGCGGTGCATCTGCATATAACTGCGGTAAAGATTTTAGTTAATGGTTCCTCATTACACTAGCTTCCAGATATACACCTGGAATATCTGTAACGCTACATGGGTGTTGTATGGGCGCCTCGGAAAGAAGAGAAAAAAGGAGGGAAGACAGAGATAAATACAAAGAGAATGGAGGGGGAGGATGGACAGAGGGAAGGAGGGAAGGGAGGGAGGGAAGGAGGGAAGAAGGAAGGAAGGAAGGAGGAGGAGGGAGGGAAGAAAGGAGAGAAGGAAGAGAGGGAGGGAAGGAAGGAGGGAGAGAGTGAAGGATGTAGGGGAGGGAAGAAAGAGGGAGGGAAAGAGATAGAGGGATAGATAGTAAATACAGAGATAGCAGAGCGGTGTTCCCCTCAAATGTGACACACATAACATAATTTCAAGTAAACATATATAATGGAAAATTAAAACTAAATTAACGCATATATAGATAAATCAGTCAAAAATATGTGAATAAACAAAGAAATAGATATATAGATCAGCCAGCTAATCAAATAATCAATACACAAATATGCGAGTTAATAAATCAATTGATTAATACACAAATAAACAATTAAAAAAGGCGCCAAACAAGTCTAGAAATTGCCCCAGCCTTTAACGGAAGGATTTTCCACAACTGAATTTTACGTAACGGTCATGACAAGGATTTTGAAGTGAAATGGCGGTTATATTGTACATTTTATTTTATTTTTTCTCTTTTTTTTGGGGTGGGGGCGTTTTTTCTCTTTCTTTCTTTCTTTTCTTTCTTCCCCCTTCTTTCCTGTTTTTGTTAGTTTTTCATTCTAATTTCTGTTTTTTATTTACTTCTTTGATTCGTTATGTCACGTTGAGTTGCCAAGTAACTTTTTTTTATCAGTTTTCAATGTTTCAATATTATGTTTCGTTCTATCGTTCAATTCATAAAATTTCTCTAATCTGCATGATCTATATTTTTTTTCTTTGTTTATTTATTTATTTTCTTCCTTCTCCCCTCTGTTTCCCATTTTTCTTGTTGTTTTTCATTTTATTTTCAGTTTTTATTGTTTACTTTTTTATTCGTTACCAAGTTAAGTTGCCAAGTAACCTTTTTTTATTAGTTTTAAATGGTTATTCTATTCGTTCTATTTAAGTTCATAATTTTCTCTAATCTCCATCGTATTTTCATTGGCAATTCATCCACTATTGCGACTAGCCTTCACCACATGGAAATCTCGCAATGTTTTTCGCGTAAACAAACAAAAAAATAAAGTTGGGGGGGGGGGGAGGGAGGTTTAAATGGCTTTGCATTTGAAATCGTATTTGCGTTTCGTTGGCAACAGTCCGTTTTATTTAATTAAGGTTAATCAACAGTACGTGCACGTTATCCGTTTTAGGTTAAAAGTTATTTGTTGGTTTAATATATTTATTCAGTTGGGTGATAAGTAATGATCATGGGGAAATATGGTGGTGTGGTGGTGTTATGATGGTGGTGGCAATGGTGTGATGTGATGATGATGATGGTGGTGATGATTATGGTGATGGTAGTGGTAATGATAGTGACGGTGGTAATGATAATGATGGTGGTGGTGATATGATGGTGGTGGTAGTGATGAATGATGGTGATGATTATGACGATGGTAGTGGTAATGATAGTGATGGTAGTGGTGGTGATGATGATATGATGGTGGTGGTAGTGATGATGGTGGTGGTGATGATATGATGGTGGTGGTAGTGATAATGGTGGTGGTGGTGGTCTTGATAATGATGATATAATTGCCATCCTTATCGTTATCATAATCACAATCAATAATTTTCATCATCACCATTGTGGTCACAGTTTAGTATAAATGCCTAATACATTTTTCTACTGATGACATGGTGATGATTAATGCAACAATTAAATCAATCTTCATTTGATACTGTATGAAAAATGAGTGTGGTCTCGCCAATTAAAGGATTTTTGAGTATTGACATTAATCTCGATATCTGAACATAGTTAATTATTATCATTTATCATTATCATTTTCATCATAATTACTATTATCTTTCTTATCATCATCGTCATCATTATTATCATCATTATCGTTATCATTGATTGAATCATCATTTGTTATCAATGTTATCACTGATTATTTGAATTATCATTGAATTATCATTATGACAATTACTTATGATTTTCAATATCATTGTCATTCTTACTGTTAACTTCATCATTCTATAACATCATTATTGTAATCATTAATATAATTATTTCTATTATCATTATCAGTATCATCATTTTCATTATCATTATCATCATTTTCATTATCATCATTATCATATTAACTGCTTGCTCAGTATGATCAAGGATACTTATGTCATTATTCAGTAATTAACAATGCCTCACGTACTTTGTTTTTAGAAGACATGCAAGATTTTTTTTCATATTTTCCTTTTATTGTAAAATAAAAGAGTACAATTCTTGTCCTGAAAATCATGTTATTTAGGATCTGAGTTTCATAATCAAACATGTGTGTGTGTGTGTGTGTGTGTGTGTGTGTGTGTGTGTGTGTGTTTAATGTGTGTGTGTGTGTGTCTGTGTGTGTGTGTGTGTGTGTGTGACTATGAATTTACAATTACCTGTTGGCGCATCAGTTAATTTTGAAAAATCAGTCAGATTCTGCACTGCCTTTGATTTCAGGAGAAAAAGAAAAAAAAAGACATTGGCAATTCATTCCCAATTCAGGCATGCTCCGATTCGCCAATTCTCGTTTGCATTCTGAGTAACTGACATTTAATGCTTCTGTTCGCGTGTGTTGGATATTTTCAAGAAGTAATTTGCAATATTTTCATTACTTTCAACCACTTTTTGAGTTTCTCAAGAGTCCGGCATGAGTTGCCAGGTTTTCTTTTCCTGAGACAGATGGAGTTCAGTGTTTCCCGGGTGCTTATGGGTTTTAGGTTAGTTATCGTCGTCTTAGTAATTATATAGTTTAATTTGAGTTTAATATAGTTTTAATTTGATTTTGTAAAAATCCTCCACCATGCAAAAACATTTTCTCGTAGTAACGTACTTTCTTTAGTCTAATGATAAACGGTTAAAACAAATAAATGTGCTAGACATCACAGGTCACATAGCATTACGTTAAAGAATTGAGGGAAAAAAGTTAAAATGAGTTAACGATTAGGATTAAATGATTTAGATGCCAAAGGTTGTAGAGCGTTAAAGAATAGTATGGTAGTAGAAAGGGTAAAGAGAAGATGGGAGGGAAGTGGAACGAAGAACATTTTGGAATAGATGGAGAAAAAAAACTTTTTTTGACATGCTTCCTGTCTAGCCTCACGTAGAGCGAGGCCTAGCTTGAAATTGAGAACTACTACCTCAGATTCGGGCTCTCGGAAGCCGTTCAGGACTGACAAACAGACAGACACATCACCTTATGAAGCGAACAGACGAGGAAGATGAAGATAAAGAAAAGGAAATGTGAAGAAGAAAAGACTATGTGAAATTAGCTAAGGCAAGGGCTTGAGTTCCAACGAAGGGGTGACCTCCTGCCGTGGGCCTGTCTTCGTCTTCTAGCCCCCCCCCCTCCTCCTCTACGACAATAACAAGTAAGAGATTGTTTAGTCTATCTAAAGATCCCTTTCAGATAGCATTGGTTATATATAGTTTCCTTTGGTTCCATTCACTGAAGGTAGGAGTACAGTCGCCTGGCATTGTGATACCTCGATTTCATTGTATTATGTACTATATATATATAACTACACTGAAATAATCAATTGTTCTTGCCAGGTGGTTTATTACGCTTATTACTTCCACTTCTTTGAGTATTTCATTCAAGTATTATTGCAGTTGTATTTCTTTTCCCAAAAATAGAAAGCTACGCCTTTTCTAGTATTGTATTTTCTTTTATATCGTAGTCGGTAATGTTAAAGTCATATTTGATATCTTCATTCTGAGATGTTTCTGAAGAAGCTTTCACTAAATAACTTCATATTTGAAAAGTTGTATTTTTGTTTATGTTTTATGTTTATGTTATATTGATGTTTTGTTGGGAAATTAGAAGCCATGCCTAGCAGACTGCAGAGGTTCCTCCTTAATTTTGGACTTAATAATCTCTTCAGTTTTAGTCTGTAGTTTAGGTCATATATTTCCATCTACATCTTACATTCTGTTAAAGTTTCATCTGTTCTATTTGTTTTTCATTTTACAGTGTTTTGCTAATTGGCCTGTTTCAAGACTCCCATGTCTTTTGGAATATTTCCTATTCTTCACTGGTTTGTGATTTATTCTTAAATAATTTTCGTCCTCTGATTTTCTTTTTCCTTAATTAATTGTTTTCTCCGTTGCTTCCAAACTATAGAACTGTATCCCATCGAAATGGATCATCTTTTATAACATTTCTTATAATTCTGTCTTGGCATCATCTGACTTTTTATTTTTTTTATTCTTATTTTCATTATAATTTGTTTTTCTTTTATTATCTTTTAATTTTATATATATATATATATATATATATATATATATATATATATATATATATATATATTATATACATACATACATACATATTATATATATATATATATATATATATATATATATATATATATGTTTCATTAGTTTTTGTTCTTTGTTTTTTTGTTTTTTTCTTTTGACATATTCCAATTTGATTTTCTTTTTGTTCACTTTTTCCTGTGATGAGTTTTTTAATATCTTTTATTTATTATTATTTTTTTCTTCTTTCATGGATTGAAGCTCTTAACATCAATCACTTTAACATTATATCCTTGTCTATTTCTAACAGGAAGCTGCTAGTTTGTTTACCCCTTTGTTTCTGCTCTAAATAAGGTTTAGAAAAGACCAGCAGCAAAGCAGTTTTTCCAGCTTTATTCCGAGCCTTGTCGTGGCTGCATATTTAATTGGTCTCTTATTTACAACTCTTCAGCCTTGCCCAGTATACATTCATTAGGATTACCCGCAGTTCTTATTTACAGTTAAAATTTCAATATTAAATTTGCATGTTTTTTCTTTTTCACACATAACGCGCGCGTGTGTGTGCTTAGTGTAAATATATATCTATATATCTGTGTTTGGGTGCGTGTTTGTGTATGTGTATACGTTTATGAACATGCCACACTTTATCAGCAAAGGAATTCTTCCCATTCTCTCACACACACTCACTCACTCTCTCCCTTGCTTCCTTCCTTCCTCTCTCTCTCTCTCTCTCTCTCTCTCTCTCTCACTCTCATCTCCTCTCTCTCTCTCTCTCTCTCTCTCACACACACACACACACACACACACACACACACACACACACACACACACTTGTGTGTGTGTATGAATATATATATATATATATATATATATATATATATTATATATATATATATATATATAATATATATAGAGAGAGATAGTTTGTTCATGAGTATAATGTTCATATTTTGTATCGCTGAATAATGACTTAAACCTTCTCTGTCTAAGGGGGACCCATCACGACCAAAAACCAAGGGGCAACAAAAGGTCATTAACCCGACCCTACCTATCTTCAAAACAATAAAAACCTTGCGGTTAGTGTAAGCACAGCAGAACAGGAATGCCCCATGGAAGAGGGTAATGAAACGCGAATGCCAGGGTGGCCACTATCCCTAGAACCCGCAAATCTACCACATGGCTAAACATAATCATGAAATATGCATCTCATCTTTCACCAAGTTGTCATTTTTCTACATGTATAAAACCACGAGGGCCTTTGCGCACTCTTGTGGAAAATGAACCCGTGATGTATAATAGCTCTATCTACACAAAAATTATTTTTTCCTTTCAGATTTTTTTTTCTCGGATTCGAGTCGCGCCGCGCAGGGGGGGTAGTGTTGCTCTGCGACAACAGCTGCAGTGAAAACAACGCGTAGTTGCCCAGGTTACCTGCTTACGTCTGAGAGAACAAGTAAAGACTTTCACTTTTTAAAATGCCTTTCAGTTGTGCTGTAAAAGGCTGTATTATCATAAGGAAAACAAGCTGTATTTTTCCGGTTTCTCGGGAGAAATGGATAAGCGCTTGCAAACCGAGAACAAAGATAGAACGCCATGGACTCTTTGTGAAAGCCATATCACTGGAGGTAAGACTGGAATATATCAAGATTGGTAAATTCAAATATATCGAGACAATTACAAGATGATTTCGTGAAATATTTTCTGTGCAATTCAGTAAATATTTCAGGAAATCATCTGAACTTTAGCCTGATCAGTTTTAAGGGCAATTAGGCCTATTGTACTTCACACATCACAGAGTATGCTGTGAAATGATACACCAAAATATTAAAAATTATAATGCAGTATTTTTCCAGCTAGATAATTGGAAAAAAAAAACGGGAGCCCAATGAAGATCGACCCAAACCATCCAGATTATGTCCTTTCAGTTCTTGTTATTGTACAGAAAGAGGATGAAAAAGATCAAAGGAAAATGAATCGATTCAAGTCAGTTGAGAAGAAAAGGGATAAGGTAGTGTAAGGTTCACATCCAGCTTATGGCCAGATGTCATCTGTGAAGGAGGAGCCCGAAACACTCCTGTGAGGCAGGAGAGGCTTAGAGACCAAGTAGGAAGGAACAAAGGGGTCCCGTTCACTCCTCGAGAAGAAAACAAACAAACGAAGACTGGAAGCCAAAAAAAAGCAATGGATAAACTTCCAGATTATGCGGAAATAGATTGACTATTGCTTCCACATATGCTATTAATCGGGCAGTGCTTTTAAAACAATAAGAGTCCTTTCCATACATATACCATAAAATAGACAGAGAAAGGGGATAGCGAAGTACAAACAGAAGCAGTCACAGGCGAAGAGGCAATAGTAGTAGAAGCAGAGGGAGTAGCAGTAGAAGTAGAAGCAGAGGGAGTAGCAGTAGAAGTAGAAGCAGCAGTAGAAGCAGAGGGAGTAGCAGTAGAAGTAGAAGCAGAGGGAGTAGCAGTAGAAGTAGAAGCAGAGGGAGTAGCAGTAGAAGTAGAAGCAGTAGCAGTAGAAGTAGAAGCAGAGGGAGTAGCAAAATAACTAAGTAAAACACGAGTAAGGCAAGTAAAAGCAGCAAGAACGAGTAAAAGCAGGAATAAAACAGGTCTAAAATACGAATGCGGGTAAGTAATAGTTAAAAAAGCAAGACTAAAACTTAACTGAAATCATAAAAGGAATTGGATAAAAGCAGAAATAAAACGAAAACAGGTAAGTATTAGTTAAAAATAATACTAAAACGTAACTGAAATCGTAAAAGAAAAGATTCAGTAAGAAATGAAAGACTAAAAACAGAAGTAAAAGCAATAAAAAGTAAAAGCAGAAGTAAAAGCAATAAAACAGTAAAAGCAGAAGTGAAAGACGTAAAACACAGATAAAGGACACGTAAAGAAAAAATACAATAAAATAATGGGCATTGGATTAAAACAACATAAAACTCACTGAAACCTTCATCAAAAGAGATAAATAAAATCAAATGAACTTAGCAGTGAATGGAATACTTCCTAGAAGAGGCTCAGCAATGAAAAACATGTGAAACGTGACAACATGACAGCTACTGAATACTGGTATACTTGGGAAACGTAATATTTAAGTAACCAATGCCTTATTGATTCACGAACATTAACGTCCAGCATAAATAATACCTAGGCAAGTAACAGGAATGGGCTGGTACAACCTTTGGTGATGTTCAGCAGAGAAGAGGGTAATCCAAAACACACAGAATTCCAGTTGACACTGTTTATTGTCATGGGGCGCGGGCAGTCAGAGACTCGTGACGTCACAAAAAAACGAATCATTTCCAGAAAAAAAATTACAAATAAAATCCAATTTAATCAATACATGATAAAACATAAGATACTAAAATATACACATAAAAACAAACTAAAACACCATAAGAATACCAAATAAGAAAATATACGTACATCAATAAAAATCAAACTAAAACATACATAAAGACAAAAGGACTCCAGTAATAAATAAAAATACAAGGGAATGATATAAAACGACAAAATAAGTATTTAAAACTAATGACAGAAGAGTTAAAATAAAACTTAAAAAATGACTTGGCAGAAAATGACGTGTCATGTCACTGACACCGCGAATAAGTTAATTCACTACAAAACTAAAATTAGGGCTCAGGGATAAAACGAGAATCTTAAAACACAAAATAAATATATCAAACAAAAAAAGAACTAGTAAAAATTAACAGAAGGTGGTAATTAAAACAATTAAAAGCGGGCAACAGAAAACGGGCACAGGGGTGACCAAAGCAGTCCCACGCAGGGGAAAACCTGGCGCCGTACAAAGTTAAGTGCGAGTGTAACTGGAGTGTGTCGCCCTCTCTCTGGACTGCAGACCACACTCCACAATCCTCCATGCCTTGGGTCGGAGTGGTCAGCGGAGACAGGATCTGAAACAAAACCAAAGGGTAGGCCTGAGCCCTGTTACTTGCCTTTACAAAGGTGGGTGTGCGCCCAGCTGAGACGTGTCAGTCGTAACCAACTGGAGCACACAAGACAAGAGTTATATATTCACAGAAATAAACCAATAAGAATACTACTGGATCTCGGCAGCTCCATACACGGCGATTGTGACTTAGGACGGAAGCTTAGTGTGCTCGGCCACATCACAATCACCCAACATCTGGACAATAAGATTTGAGCAATATTAATAAGGACAAACAGACAAATATCATGGTTAAAACACTCCTGATCAGCATGTCAGCGGCTTCACAGACGGCGATGGCGATTGAGGGCGGAAGTTCAGCATGTTCGACCTCAGCATCACTATCACCAAAATCCTCGGACCAACATGGAGCGTCTCTGTAATCATCCCAGATGAAACCGTCATCCTCACGCTCGAAGTCACCAAATGCATCATTGTTGATAGCCAGGACATCGGCCTCGACAGAACTCGTACTGCTCCTGGTCCTGGCGACGTCATCATCGTCCTGGCTGTCGTTAAGAAAGTCTGTTATGAGTGGATGTGTCTGAGCAAAGGATATCGTATCCTCCCGATGCTCAGTCATTCGGTAGTCGGATTTGACAGGGCATTGTCCGACCTGGCAAAGACTACCTGGCTTGGGTCAGTACAGCAAGTTGCCTCCACTGGTGCCCGGTGCCTAATCGCGTCCCACCATGGAGTGTCAGGGTCCTTGAAGACGTGTTAATTGCCCACACAGAGCAACGACGATCCTTGGCTGTCAGAATAGAAGGCAGCAGAGTGAGTGTTCGAGCTGTTACAGGCGTTAGCACGACAACACCGTCTGCGGGACCTGCTCGAGCGATACAGCCATCCAAGAAGCATCCTGTCCGTGGAGGAATCTTCGTCAGATGAGCAAGATGCACAGCAGCTCCTGTTTGGTGCTTAGGGTTACGTCCTGGGACGGCAGGCGAATCATCTCTGGGTGCTGCTGGGTGTCGTTCTGACGATCCTGCAGCATTCACTACTGCAAGGGATGAAATTGGTGCCTTTGGCTTATACCAAAAGCCGTTACTCCCTGCTGCATCTTTGCCAGTGGGGCTGGGAGCTCTGCCATACTGGCTAACTGGAAAGGGACACTCCCAGGCGAGGTGTCCTGGTCTGCGGCAATTAAAACATACGCCGCCTAAGCTGCTTCTGGACTTTCTTCGAATGGGCTGCTGTTGCTCGGCACTCAGAAGTGTTGTGGGTAATGCTCCTGTGGTGCACACCATCGACGATGCACTGGAGCAGTTCGTAGGGGTGACTTTTCTATTGCAGAACTGGCGTAGAAGTCTCTTGCTCGAGATGGTCGTTCAGGATAATGTTGAACAGGTTGATCCCTGTCTTTGGGCACAAGTAAAGCTGGTCTCTCGTGCGAGGTGTCCTGTTGCAGAGGAGCATGGCCCGGTTGTTCACTACACTGCCTTAGTGATGTGGAGAATGCATGGGTCATGAATAAGCTCCTGGGAAGTGGCTGCAGTGGACAAAGCAATGGTGGAACCCTTGCCGGACTACAAGTTCTGTGGCTGAACTGCTGCGAATCCGATGGTGGTGCAGCTTCCTTCTCGTAAATCATTTGTTTCAGCTCCTCTAACTCACGGTCTTTCTGCAGCAGCTGGTGATGCAAAACAGTCACTTCGTCCTCATGGCTGGTCGACAATTGTGAACAGCTGCTGGACCCATCTCCCAGAGATTCAGCATCTGACTCCAAACCTTGGATTTATGCCGTGAAATATGCCAGGCAACTGTTAGTTGAAGCTGTTGAATTTGATCCTTCACTTCCCGAAAATCTGCTGACAGGGCCTCGATCTTCTGAAAAATGAAGGTATAGATGCTGACGTCATCCCCCATCACTCGTGCACTTCCATTCATATCTGGAGAGGAATAAGTCACAGCGAGAAAGTAATTTAGCTAAACAGTGTACCTAGTAATAATTTCACTTAGTTCGGTACGAGGCGCACTACTGCAACAGTTGCAAGCTATACACATACACAAAATAGTATTACAACAGAGTTGAAAGTTCCTTCAGCTTCCTAAGCACACAGCAACAAAAGGTCAACATAGCTGAAAGGTTATTAATCGATAACTTTTTATACACGAAAGATATCAGTTCCCTCTACTGACAAGAGCCACAAAGGCTAATTAAACAAACAGCAAACATCTCTGCTCTGCAACGACAAAGGCTGTGCCAGGGAAAGAAAGTACTGCTCTTGCACAAACAACGATTATTTGGAACCGTGCAAGATAAGGAACACGGACGGCAAAAAGAATGTGGCTCTCACAGTTATACAGTTATACATGCAAACGAGACAAACTAGTAATATTCTTGACACAAGAAAAGACTCCGAAAGATTACTAAAAGCACTTTCCCACCAGCTGCCACCAAAATTTCTTAGTACTGTAAGGTTCACATCCAGCTTATGGCCAGATGTCATCTGTGAAGGAGGAGCCCGAAACACTCCTGTGAGGCAGGAGAGGCTTAGAGACCAAGTAGGAAGGAACAAAGGGGTCCCGTTCACTCCTCGAGAAGAAAACAAACAAACAAAACTGGAAGCCAAAAAAAGCAATGGATAAACTTCCAGATTATGCGGAAATAGATTGACTATTGCTTCCACATATGCTATTAATCGGGCAGTGCTTTTAAAACAATAAGAGTCCTTTCCATACATATACCATAAAATAGACAGAGAAAGGGGATAGCGAAGTACAAACAGAAGCAGTCACAGGCGAAGAGGCAATAGTAGTAGAAGCAGAGGAGTAGCAGTAGAAGTAGAAGCAGAGGGAGTAGCAGTAGAAGTAGAAGCAGAGGGAGTAGCAGTAGAAGTAGAAGCAGTAGCAGTAGAAGTAGAAGCAGTAGAAGTAGAAGCAGAGGGAGTAGCAGTAGTAGAGTAGAAGTAGTAGCAGTAGAAGTAGAAGCAGAGGAGTTAACTAAGTAAAACACGAGTAAGGCAAGTAAAAGCAGCAAGAACGAGTAAAAGCAGGAATAAAACAGGTCTAAAATACGAATGCGGGTAAGTAATAGTTAAAAGCAAGACTAAAACTTAACTGAAATCATAAAAGGAATTGGATAAAAGCAGAAATAAAACGAAAACAGGTAAGTATTAGTTAAAAATAATACTAAAACGTAACTGAAATCGTAAAAGAAAAGATTCAGTAAGAAATGAAAGACTAAAAACAGAAGTAAAAGCAATAAAACAGTAAAAGCAGAAGTAAAAGCAATAAAACAGTAAAAGCAGAAGTGAAAGACGTAAAACACAGATAAAGGACACGTAAAAAGAAGTAAAATACAATAAAATAATGGGCATTGGATTAAAACAACATAAAACTCACTGAAACCTTCATCAAAAGAGATAAATAAAATCAAATGAACTTAGCAGTGAATGGAATACTTCCTAGAAGAGGCTCAGCAATGAAAAACATGTGAAACGTGACAACATGACAGCTACTGAATACTGGTATACTTGGGAAACGTAATATTTAAGTAACCAATGCCTTATTGATTCACGAACATTAACGTCCAGCATAAATAATACCTAGGCAAGTAACAGGAATGGGCTGGTACAACCTTTGGTGATGTTCAGCAGAGAAGAGGTAATCCAAAACACACAGAATTCCAGTTGACACTGTTTATTGTCATGGGGCGCGGGCAGTCATAGACTCGTGACGTCACAAAAAAACGAATCATTTCCAGAAAAAAAATTACAAATAAAATCCAATTTAATCAGAATACATGATAAAACATAAGATACTAAAATATACACATAAAACAAACTAAAACACCATAAGAATACCAAATAAGAAAAATATACGTACATCAATAAAAATCAAACTAAAACATACATAAAGACAAAAGGACTCCAGTAATAAATAAAAATACAAGGGAATGATATAAAACGACAAAATAAGTATTAAAAACTAATGACAGAAGAGTTAAAATAAAACTTAAAAAATGACTTGGCAGAAAATGACGTGTCATGTCACTGACACCGCGAAATAAGTTAATTCACTACAAAACTAAAATTAGGGCTCAGGGATAAAACGAGAATCTTAAAACACAAAATAAATATATCAAACAAAAAAAGAACTAGTAAAAATTAACAGAAGGTGGTAATTAAAACAATTAAAAGCGGGCAACAGAAAACGGGCACAGGGGTGACCAAAGCAGTCCCACGCAGGGGAAAACCTGGCGCCGTACAAAGTTAAGTGCGAGTGTAACTGGAGTGTGTCGCCCTCTCCTCTGGACTGCAGACCACACTCCACAGTAGCATCAGCATTTAAAAGGAAGAGGGAAGATGACACTGAGTTACCATCTATTTCAGGCTCAACAGAGAACACACAATGGATCTTTTACCATAATGAGCTCTCACGTAGTCCTGGAGGAGGTCTAAGAATAGCAACCAGTTCTAAGTCATATCAAAGAAATGAGAGAGACGCAAAAGTCTATATAAGAAATCAATAGCCAAGGAGTAACTGACAAAGCAACGTGTATGTTTTCAGTGCAGCCGCTCGAGTATTCACGTCTATCACATCATATTGTTATATATAACATGAAAACAATATCAGGGAATGCACTGCTACTGGACTGAAAATTCTAGGAATTCGGATAGATCATGAAAGGTTCCGGAGATTGCTAAAAATACAGAATTTTTAACAAATTCATACTCAGATATAGACATGAAATTCGGAAACTACGCAGAATAATGAATTTGAGTTATATTCACTCGACAAACTGAAGATAGAAACAGCCATCTATGTAACACTCATTTCGAATTATTATTGTCATGATTTTTTCCCCTGTTTACTATCGGAAAATAAACTGTGAACAAAAGGAGAAAAAAAAAAAATAGAGGAGGACCACTTAAACTGTAAAGAAATCGTGACTATATTTTTTTTTTCACGGAGGATTTGTAAGAAGAAATTTAAAAAATAACCAAGCAGGACGTTAGGTTAAACAAGTGTAATGTTCAATAGCAATATCGAAGACAATTAGAACTGATAAATGAAATTCTTAATCAAAGTTGATTACAAACCTCA
>NW_020872450.1:616410-618910 GCF_003789085.1 Penaeus vannamei
GCAATGAAAAACATGTGAAACGTGACAACATGACAGCTACTGAATACTGGTATACTTGGGAAACGTAATATTTAAGTAACCAATGCCTTATTGATTCACGAACATTAACGTCCAGCATAAATAATACCTAGGCAAGTAACAGGAATGGGCTGGTACAACCTTTGGTGATGTTCAGCAGAGAAGAGGGTAATCCAAAACACACAGAATTCCAGTTGACACTGTTTATTGTCATGGGGCGCGGGCAGTCAGAGACTCGTGACGTCACAAAAAAACGAATCATTTCCAGAAAAAAAAATCACAAATAAAATCCAATTTAATCAGAATACATGATAAAACATAAGATACTAAAATATACACATAAAAACAAACTAAAACACCATAAGAATACCAAATAAGAAAATATACGTACATCAATAAAAATCAAACTAAAACATACATAAAGACAAAAAGGACTCCAGTAATAAATAAAAACAAGGGAATGATATAAAACGACAAAATAAGTATTTAAAACTAATGACAGAAGAGTTAAAATAAAACTTAAAAAATGACTTGGCAGAAAATGACGTGTCATGTCACTGACACCGAAATAAGTTAATTCACTACAAAACTAAAATTAGGGCTCAGGGATAAAACGAGAATCTTAAAACACAAAATAAATATATCAAACAAAAAAAGAACTAGTAAAAATTAACAGAAGGTGGTAATTAAAACAATTAAAAGCGGCAACAGAAAACGGGCACAGGGGTGACCAAAGCAGTCCCACGCAGGGGAAAACCTGGCGCCGTACAAAGTTAAGTGCGAGTGTAACTGGAGTGTGTCGCCCTCTCCTCTGGACTGCAGACCACACTCCACAATCCTCCCATGCCTTGGGTCGGAGTGGTCAGCGGAGACAGGATCTGAAACAAAACCAAAGGGTAGGCCTGAGCCCTGTTACTTGCCTTTACAAAGGTGGGTGTGCGCCCAGCTGAGACGTGTCAGTCGTAACCAACTGGAGCACACAAGACAAGAGTTATATATTCACAGAAATAAACAATAAGAATACTACTGGATCTCGGCAGCTCCATACACGGCGATTGTGACTTAGGACGGAAGCTTAGTGTGCTCGGCCACATCACAATCACCCAACATCTGGACAATAAGATTTGAGCAATATTAATAAGGACAAACAGACAAATATCATGGTTACAAAACACTCCTGATCAGCATGTCAGCGGCTTCACAGACGGCGATGGCGATTGAGGGCGGAAGTTCAGCATGTTCGACCTCAGCATCACTATCACCAAAATCCTCGGACCAACATGGAGCGTCTCTGTAATCATCCCAGATGAAACCGTCATCCTCACGCTCGAAGTCACCAAATGCATCATTGTTGATAGCCAGGACATCGGCCTCGACAGAACTCGTACTGCTCCTGGTCCTGGCGACGTCATCATCGTCCTGGCTGTCGTTAAGAAAGTCTGTTATGAGTGGATGTGTCTGAGCAAAGGATATCGTATCCTCCCGATGCTCAGTCATTCGGTAGTCGGATTTGACAGGGCATTTGTCCGACCTGGCAAAGACTACCTGGCTTGGGTCAGTACAGCAAGTTGCCTCCACTGGTGCCACGGTGCCTAATCGCGTCCCACCATGGAGTGTCAGGGTCCTTGAAGACGTGTTAATTGCCCACACAGAGCAACGACGATCCTTGGCTGTCAGAATAGAAGGCAGCAGAGTGAGTGTTCGAGCTGTTACAGGCGTTAGCACGACAACACCGTCTGCGGGACCTGCTCGAGCGATACAGCCATCCAAGAAGCATCCTGTCCGTGGAGGAATCTTCGTCAGATGAGCAAGATGCACAGCAGCTCCTGTTTGGTGCTTAGGGTTACGTCCTGGGACGGCAGGCGAATCATCTCTGGGTGCTGCTGGGTGTCGTTCTGACGATCCTGCAGCATTCACTACTGCAAGGGATGAAATTGGTGCCTTTGGCTTTATACCAAAAGCCGTTACTCCCTGCTGCATCTTTGCCAGTGGGGCTGGGAGCTCTGCCATACTGGCTAACTGGAAAGGGACACTCCCAGGCGAGGTGTCCTGGTCTGCGGCAATTAAAACACATACGCCGCCTAAGCTGCTTCTGGACTTTCTTCGAATGGGCTGCTGTTGCTCGGCACTCAGAAGTGTTGTGGGTAATGCTCCTGTGGTGCGCACACCATCGACGATGCACTGGAGCAGTTCGTAGGGGTGACTTTTCTATTGCAGAACTGGCGTAGAAGTCTCTTGCTCGAGATGGTCGTTCAGGATAATGTTGAACAGGTTGATCCTTGTCTTTGGGCACAAGTAAAGCTGGTCTCTCGTGCGAGGTGTCCTGTTGCAGAGGAGCATGGCCCGTTGTTTTGCCTGAGTGATCTGGCTGCAGTGGACAAAGCATGGTGGAACCTTGCCGGACTTTGAACTGCTGCGAATCCGATGGTGGCAGCTTCCTTCTCAAATCCTGTCTTCTTTTTCTTCACTGGGGTCCCATCTT
>NW_020872450.1:629510-642010 GCF_003789085.1 Penaeus vannamei
TCGGGGGTCCATCGAGGGCGGCTTCTATGACCCGGCTGTGCATTGTGGCACGGACAAAGATACACACGCATACTGCACATATATTGTTATTATATGTGTAAATATATGCTATATATATATGATCATATATATTTGTGTGAATATTGCATAATAAGTATTATGATATATAATATATATATTATATATATATATATATATATATATATATATATATAATATATATATATATATATATATGCACATACACACACACACACAGCCACACGCACGCACACGACTCGCAGACACACACACACACACACACACACACACATACAGACACACACATCACAATATATTATATATATAATCCATGAAAGATGGAATAATGCACTAACGCATTTATATGATTAATACATAGCCTCTGCCCGATGCGGGATTCGTAACCCTCATTCGCCGTTGCGGCAGGCAGCTGGAAGACGGCCACTCGCCGCCTCGTACATACGACCCACTAAAAGGAGTGTGCAACTAGAACTAAGAGCGCCATAAAACATTACCTACCAACTCGATACATGAGGAAGGATACTTTTACACACATCACCGTAGGAGCACTCGGTAGATTTTATAGAGTAGTGTTCAAAATTCCAAATCAGAAAACCTGAAAAAATGGAAGATGGAAATATATACCACACGCATATATATATATATATATACTTATATTATATATATATATATATATATATATATATATATAAAATATATATATATATATATGTTATATATATGATATATATATATATATATATATAATATAAATTATATAATAGATATATAGTATATATATATTATATATATATATAATATATATATATATTATAGTATATAGTGTGTATGTATAATTATATATATATTATATATATATGATATATATATATATATAATATATATATATAAGTATATCTATATATATATATATATACTGTATAATGTATACGTGTGTGTGACTTCTTGCGTATCCCTTCTTTCCTCTTTGTCCCGCTCCCTTCTATCGCTCTTTTTCTCTCTCTCCCCCCTCCTCCATCTATCTATCTATCTGTCTATCTCTTTCTTTCTCATTTGCCTCTCATCTCTTCCATCCCTTCTCATTCTCTCATCTCTCTATCTATCTACCTATCTATCCATATTATCTCCCTCCATTTCTTTCTATGCTAATCGTTCTAGGTCAATCAAATTTATCTATCTATCCATCCATATATCTGTTTTGTCTCTACCTATATATCTACTCTTTGTCTTCTATCTATCTAATCTATCGTCTCCCCCCCCTCTTCTCTATTCTCAACAAAACAGACTCCTCTCTCTCTCCGCTTCTATCTCTCTCTCCCTTCCTCTCCCCATATCTAATAGTCTGTATCGCCGGCCACAGAAGTCCTTGCGCCAGAACTGCAGTATAAACTTTTTGCTAATGTAAGGGATGTGCTTGAACTTTTCCTAATGTTCAGATGCCATTGAACTTTTGGGGAAACCGTAAAACAACCTCTTTTAAAAGATTCTAGAGTCTTTTTAGCTTCTAAATTCCTCTTTAGATTCTTTTTTTTTTTTTTTTTTGTCTCCAAAATTCTGATATCCAATTTCTAAATTCTTTCTCGTAATACGGAATACATGGAATATGAAAATGGGAAAAATATTGGAAATAAATATTTTCTAACAGGTATTCTAAATAAATAATATGTCTTGCGCATTTCAGTTCTTTTGACAGCTAGATTCAATCAAATTCTGTTAGGCTGTCAAGATGGTGTCATTTTATTTGACACCATCCAGAGTGGGTGTCATAAAACACTCTGCCCCAGACCCCGAGGGATGAGATACTGAAAGGTGCCTTTGTTCGTGTCTATCGATCACTTCTCTGTGTATCAGTTTGCCTATAAGTCTGTCTGTTTGTGTAGATACCTCATATTCATCTTTTTCTCTCTTTCTTTCTCTTTTTCTTGTCTCTGGCTCGTTCTTTCTTTCTCTCGGTCTCTTTGTGTCTCTGTCTGTCAATCTGTCAGTCTCTCTATCTATCTATGTGTCTGTCCGTCTTTTAGTCACTATAACAATCTATCTAGTCCTCTTTCTATCTCTCTCTCTCTCTATCTTATCTTTATCTTCTCTTCTCTCTCATGTATTATATATATTACATATATTATATATATATATATATATTATACGTATATATTATATATATATAGTATATATATAATATATATATATAATATATATATCCTCATTCCCCTCTCTCCCCTCTCCTTTCCTTCCTTCCTTCATCCATCCATCCATAATCCATCCATTCTCTTTCTTTCTCTCTTCGCTCCTTCCCACCTCCCTTCCCTCCCTCCTCCCTCCCTCCGTTCTCATCCTCCAATCTCTTTCCCTCCTCTCGTCCATAATCCTTCTTCCTTCTTCCTCCCTCCTCCTCCGTCCATCCCCACCCACCCTCCTTCCCTCCCGTCCAAACCCCTTCCTTCCTTCCTTCCTTCCCCTCCTCCCTCCCTCCGTCCATCCCACCCACCCTCCTTCCCTCCTCTCCCTCCAAACCCTTCCTTCCTTCCTTCTCCTCCCTCCCTCCCTCCCTCCGTCCATTCCCACCCACCCTCCTCCACTTCTCCCCTCCAAATCCCTTCCTTCCTTCCTTCCTCCTCCTTCCCTCTGTCCATCCCACCCACCTCCTTCCCTCCTCCCTCCAAACCCTTCCTTCCTTCCTTCCTTCCTTCCCTCCCCCCTCCCTCTCACCCACCCTCCTTCCCTCCCTCCTCCCCTTCTTTTCCTCCCTCCCTCTCCACTCTCCTCTTCCTCTCTCCCTCTCTCTCTACGGTATGTACGGTGTTAAATCGACCCATTATCATTAGCGTGCATTGGCAAACGATAATAACAAATGGTTTTAGTATTTGCCATTGCAACAAATCATGAAATAATGCACGGCTATGTTTATTTTCCATGTTGCACAGTTCACATTATCTCCAAACATGCTGCAATTTTGTCAGACGATATGTGTCACTTCACACATATAATATTTTTAAAAGCATAATTGTCACGTTATTTATGTATATATTCTGTGCCGTTTGTTTGACGTATTGATGAAATGAATCTATGGGGCTGACTGGTCTCGATGGTTTATTTTGCATTTGATTATCATTTGCAAAGCTGTATCGTTATTTTCACCGATACAAAAAAATTTAATAAGGGTAAATAGTTTTCACGTTAATACTAGATATTATATTGTATGATTCCATTTTGTCAGTTAAGGGATAACTCGTGAATTTTCTGTACAACGAATGAGAGAATAAGAATGTGAATAATCAGCATTTTTTCTTTTTTATTATTATTTTCTTTTCTTTGTATCTTTTTTTTTAGATTTTCTAAATATATCAGTTCCCATCGTCTTCACCCTCTTCATCGAAATTAATCGAAAAATACCACTTATACTGCTTCAAAATGAACGAAAAACATGAAAACTTACCTGTACAGAAGTAGACGATGCACCATAGGAGTAGATACTTGCGACACTGTATGTTGAGAGGAGCAGCCATCATCACTGCAGAACGCGCACTGTATTCTTTGGTCTTTTGCACTGTATAGTGAAGTCTTTTGCACTGTACACTTTGGTCTAATGCACTGTACACTTTGCTCTTTTGCACTGTCTAGTCTTTTGTACTGTACACTTTGGTCTTTAGCACTCTACACTTTGGTCTCTTGCTCGCGTGTGTATGTGTGAAAATGTGTGTTTTTATATGCTCTTCTAACGCGACCTTGTATACCTTGTACCGAGTGCGCAGTTTAATACGCGCAATAGTACCTTCTTTTTTTCCCTTTATATATTTTTTTCTTTCTTTCTCTCTTTCTCTCTTTTATGAGCTTATTTCCCCCCTTATTATCTAGTCTCAGGTGGTCAAGGTTGACCTTCAAGAGTAACAAGGATAACTAAAGTCCTCCTTTATCACGCGACAAGGCTACAGTGTCTTTGAAAGTCATATGTCTTTTACCTTTCCTCTGTCACACCTGTGTCTTCGGAGGCTTTGTCACTGCCCAGGTAATGCCAGGGATGTGAATGGCACTGCGCTGGGCACTGTCTCGCGCATGTTCTTCACTGTTCTTCAGGCGAGACGGAAACAGGTCTCACATGCTGAAAGGGAAGGGGTAGATTTTTTTATTTGTTTGTTTGAATATTAAGGGGTCGGTGGAATTTTTTTTTTTTTCGTTTTGTTTCTTGTTTTGTTTCGGTTTGATTTTGTTGCTGTTTTCTTTTCTTTTGCTTTGTTTTTTTATGTTTTGTTTTCGTTTGTTTTATTTTTGTCTTGTTTTTTATTGTTTTCTTTTCTTTTGCATTGTTTTTTTTATGTTGTTTCGTTTTGTTTGTTGTTGTTTTTGTTTTATTTCTCTTTTTTTCTCTCTGAATTGTCTCTTGTTTTGTTTCTCACTTTGTTTTGCCAAAACATAGACGAAGCGGGACAAAATGAGAGGAGGCGGAGAGATAGCGAAAAATGAAACAGACAGACACAGAGAAAGAGGGGGGACGGAAAAGAAAGAGAAGAAAGTGAAAGAAGAAAACAGTCAGCCAGACAGACAAGCAGATAGACAGATAGACAAACAAACAGACAGACAGACAGACAAGCAGATAGACAGACAAACAAACAGACAGACAGACCGATAGACAAACAGACAAGCAGACAGACCAACAAACAGAGAGACAGACAGACAGACAAACAGACCAACAGAGAGACAGACAGACGAGCAGACAGCAGACAGAGAGACGACAGACAAATCTAGAAATTCCCCACAGCTTTCAGCGTCTATTTTACTACACCAGCGCCAGAGTATACATGTCACAAAGAAGGAAAATAAGAGCGAGAGACTCCCCTTTGCGAAAATAAAAAAAAGAAAAAAAAAAAAAAAGAAAAAAAAAACAACCAAAAAAAAAAGAAAGAAACAAGACAAAATAATAATAAAAATAGATAAAAAAGACAAAAAAAAAATACAACCAAAAAAAAGACAAACAGAAAAAAAAAAAAAAAAAAGAAGAAAGGAAAAAAAGGAGTTTCAGGAAATAAAAACGGAAGCTTGACTTAAGTGAGTTGCCTTTAGCGCTAAAGATCGTGCCCTGAGTGCGAGGTTTCTCATCTCCTTTTCCTCCTCTCTCTCTCTCCCTCTCTCCTCTCTTCGTCTCTTCTCATCTTCTCTCTCGTCTCATCTCTCTCTCTCTCTCTCTCTCTCTCTCTCTCTCTCTCTCCTTTCCTCTTCTCTCTCGTTCTCTCTCTCTCTCTCTCTCTCTCTCTCTCTCTCTCTCTCTCTCGGGCTCTCTCCTCTCTCTCGTCTCGTCTCATCTCTCTCTCTCTCTCTCCTTCTTCTTCTCTCTTTCTCTCTCTCTCTCTCTCTTCTCTCTTCTCTCTCCTCTCTCTCTCTCTTCTCTCTCTCCTATTCTTCTATCCTAATCTATTCTAATCTCTCTCTCTCTCTCTCTTCTTCCTCTCCTCTGCTCTCTCTCTCTCTCTCTCTCTCCTCTCTCTCTCTTCTCTTCCTCTCTCTCTCTCCTTTTTCTTTTCTCTTCTCTCTCTCCTCTCTCTCTCTCGTCTCTTCTCTCTCTCTCTCATCTCTCTCTCTCTCTCTTCTCTCCTTCTCTCTCTCTCTCTATCTCTCTCTCTTTCTCTCTCTGTCTTCTCTCTCTGCTCTCTCGTCTCTCTCGTTCCTCTCCTCCTCACTCTCTCTTTCTCTCTCTCTCATCTCTCTCTCGTCTCTCTACTCTCTTTTCTGCTCTCTCTCCTCCTGCCTACTCTCTCTCTCTCGCTCTCTACTCTCTCTCTCTCTCTTCTCTCTCTCTCTCTCTCTCTCTCTCTCTTCTCTCTCATCTCTATCTATCTATCTTCTATCTATCATATTCTATCTATCTATTCATCTTCTCTCTCTTCTCTCTCTTTCTCACCACTCTCTCTCTCTCTCTCTCTCTTCTCTCTCTCTCTCTCTCTCTCTCTCTCCTCCTCTCCTCCTCTTCTTCTCCTCTCTTCCTCTCTCTCTCTCTTTCTCTCTCTTCTCTCTCTCTCTTCTCTCTTTCTCGGCTGCTCTCTCTCTCTCTCCTCTCTCTTCTCTCTCTCGTCTCTCTCTCTCTCTCTTCTCTCTCTCTCTCTCGTCTCTGCTCTCTCGTCTCTCTCTCTCTCTCTCTCTCTGGTCTGTCTCTTCTTCTCTCTCTCGTCTTCTCTCTTTCTCTCTCTCTCATCTCTTCCTCTCTCTCTCTCTCTCTCCTCTCTCTCTCTCTGCTCTCTCTCTCTCTCTTCTCTCTCGTGTCTGTGGTTCTCTCTCTCTTCGTCTCTCGCTTCCTCTCTCTCTGTTCTCTGTCTGCCCCGAAGTCTTCCTCTCATCGTGTCCGTCTCTCTCTCTGTTCTCTCTCTCTCGTCTCTCTCTCTCTCTATCTCTCTCTCTCTCTCTCTCTCTCTCTCTCTCTCTTCTCTCTCTCTCTCTCTCTCTCTCTTTCTCTCTCTCTCTTACCCTCCCCTCCTCTTTCCCTCCCCCTCTCTCTTTTCTTACCCTCCCCCTCTCTCTCTTTCTCCCCCTCCTCTGTCTTTCTCTTCTCTTTCCTCCCTCTCTGTCTTTCTCCTCCTCCCATTCTCTTATCTCTATCTCCCTCCTTTTCCTCTCCCCTCTTTCTCCCAACGATACCGTACCGTGAATTGGACGTCAAACGATCTGTTGTTCTGTTGTGACTGTTATTGGCGTCAACACTCAGAGGTTTCGCTGTGGCTTCGGCCGGAGAGGGAGAGGGAAGGAAGAGGAGGAGAGGAGAGGGGGATGAGGAGTGAGTGAAGGGAGAGTGGGATGAGGAGTTGAGTGATAGGGAGGCGGAGAGGGGGAGGGAAGAGGGATTAAGTGAGAGGGAGAGGGAGAGTGAGAGGCGATGAGGGAGAGGGATGAGGGAGGTGAGGAGAGGGAGGGGATAGGGGGGAGGGACGAGGGAGAGGAGAGGGAAGGGTGAGGAGGGATTAGTGGAGGGAGAGGGAGAGGAGGGGATGAGAGAGTAGATAGTGAGAGGGAGCGGGAGGAGGAAAGAAGGATGAGGGAGGGAGGATGGAAGGGGGAGAGAGGAGGAAAGGGGGGGGTTGGAAAGAAGAGGAAGAGTGGGGCAGAAGAGAGAGGGACGGATTCTGGAGCGGAATGAGGGAGGAAGGGAGGGGTGGTGGCACTACCGGGCGAAGAGGACGGACGAGCCGAGGGCCATGGATAGCAGGGAAAGAAGGAGAAAGATCGGGAGAGAAGCGCGAGAGCAGAGGCGGCAAGAGGGGCCAGGGGATGGCAGGCGGAGGAAAAGAGATGGACGCAACCGACGACAGCAGATCAGGAAGGGCGAAGACCGGGACAGTGGGGAGAAAGGCGAAGGACAGATGAATACCAAACACAAAGCATTTAGATTACAAACAAGGGAAGAAAACCCAAAACCGACCTAGAACAGAAGCCACAAGTGCGAACGCAAGACTAAACATGAAAAAAAGAAATTAACACGGAAAGAGAATAGAGAGACAGACAACCGTGACGACAAGCCACAGCAGAAAAGAGCTGAGAGCAAGAGCGGACAGAAAGAGAGTGAAAGGAGAGAGAGAGAGACCAGAAGAATAGTGAGAGAAAAGAGAGAGACAACTGAGGTGCGAGAGAGTGAAAGAAAGAAAGGGACAGAAAAAGCGAGTGAGTGAGAGATGAAAGAAGAGAGAGATAGAAGAAAATGAAAGAAGAAACAGAGAGTGAGAACCAGTGAAAGAATAGAAGAAAAGAGGCGAGAGAAAGAGGAGAACAGAAGAGAGTGAAGAGGAGACAGAAAAAGGTGAGAAAGAGAGACAAATGAGGGGACGAGAGAGTGAAAGAGAAAGGACCAGAAAGAGAGTGAGAACCCCGTGAAAGAAGAGAAGAACCAGAAACGCCGAGTGACACCAGAAGGAGAAAAAGAAAGTGAGAAGAAGAGAGACCTAAGTTGCCGAGAAGGGTGAAAGAGAAATGCGAGGACCAGTGAAAGAAGAAATATGAGAGAGAAGAGAGTAAGAAAGGAGAGGAGAGATAGAGAGAAACTAAGCGAGAGAGAAGAGGTAGAGAAAGGACAGGAAAGGAGTAGGGAGAGGAAAGAAAAGGAGTGAGAAAGAGGAGTGAAGAGGTGAGAGAGAGAGGTGAGAGAGTGTACCGATAGAGAGTGAGAAAAAGGAGCGAAGGAAGAGGAGTGACTTAGAAGAAAGAGAGCGAGGAGCAGTTTTAGAGTGAGAAAAAAGATAGAGAGAAAAAGTGAGGAGTTGAAGAAAGAGGTAAGGTAAGAGAGAAGATGAGAGGGAGAGGAAAGACATGATGAAGAAGAGAGAGAGAGAGAGAGAGAGAGAGGGACAGAGAAGAGAGGAGAGGAGAGAGAGACGGATGAGAGAATAGAGGAGAAAGAGGAGAGAGAGAGAGAGAGAGAGGAAGTGATAGAGAGAGGGAGGATGTGGAGAGAGGGAGAGAGAGAGAGAAGAGAAGTGAGTAGGTTAGAGAGAGAGAGAGAGAGAGAGGACGAGAGGGAGAGAGAGAGAGAGAGAGAGAAGCGGGAAGAGAGAGATGAGGAGAGAGGTGAGAGAGAGAGAGAGATGAGATGAGAGGGGAAGAGAGGTCAAACGTTTATTTATTCCGCAGCTCGAAGGGTAAAGGAGAGCCCCGCTTAAGGTGCCAAATTTGGGCTTCATTTTCTTACGTTTCAGGGCGGGGAGGGGATAGGGGGGAGGGTGAGGGGAGAAATTGGGGGAAGGAGGGGGAAGGGGGGGATGGAGGGAGGATATGAAGGGAGGGATTGGGAGGGAAGGAGGGGTAAAGAAGGTTGGAAAGGGGGGGGGGGGGGGGAAGGAGGGAGGGAGCTTAAGCGGGGAGGAAAGAGGAGGGAGGGAAGGGTTGGAAAGGAGGGTAGGGGATTGGAGGAAGAGTGAGGAGAGGAGCATGGTGGGAAAAAGGGGGGAGGGAGGGGGATTGGAGGGAAAAGGGAAGAGAAAAAGGGGGGGGGTGAATAGAGGATAGAGGGAGGGGAGGGGAGGAAGGGATAGAGAAAGGGTTGGGAAAAAAGAGGGTTATGAGAAAGAGGTAAAAGGAAGTGGAGAAAGGAAAGGGAGAGGGAAATATAAAAGGAAGAGGGAAAATGAAGAGTGAGTAACGAAGGAAGGAGGTGGGGGAACAAGGGATAACAATAGGTGGATGGAATAAGAAAAAGTAAGAGAGAGAACGAGAGAGACGGAAAAGGGAAAGAGGAGGGGGAGGAGGCGGAAGGGGGAGTAGGAGGGAAAGGAAGAGAAAGAAAGGAGAGAGGAGAAGGGGAAGAGTAGGAAAAAGGAAGAGAAAGAAAGGAAAGAGGAGTAAAAGGAAGAGGAAGGAAGAACAGGGGGAAGAGAGAAAAGTACAATTGGAATAAATTTCAGTTATTATGCCTCGTAAGGAAAAAAAAAAGAAAAAAAATGTATTTCCTTCCCCTCCAAAAAAAAAACAATAATAATAATAAGAAGAAGAAGAAAATCTAATACCTTCAAATTAAACAAAACCTATTTCAACGAGTGCACAAAAAAATATTACTGATAGCAATTAGGGAATGGAATACATTACCTCGTAGTATAAAGTTAATTTCGAAATAATTGTTTAAATTGGTGTTCAATATTAGTAAACTCATAGCAAGTTGGACCTATTCTTTTTCAGCATTATGTAACAATTAATGAAAACTTTCCCATGTGACTACTGTCCAAAATTAATTCCAATCACACTAATTTCACGCTAATTAATTGTTTTTATTCATTCTTTGAACACAAATTCACGTCTAATAAAAAGTGCTCTAACGATTATCTGATAGGCTTGGATATAATAATTTTAAAATTTCTACTTTGTTAACATCCTTAGATTGTGCATAAAGCATAGTTTCACTTTTTCAGGTTCTAGTTCATGCCTGAAATTCATCTGAAATAAGTAAATTGTTGTTGTTGTAGTTAAGCAAACTGTGCAATGATTGCATTTGTTTTATACGAAATACAATAAGATAAAATATCCCAGATAAACAAGAATGATATGATTTGCTTCAGACATCAATAAATCTTATGAGATATAATCACCACTATCATTATCACTATCATCATTATGATACCATCATTTATCGCTCATATTTATGATTATCAAAGAATAACTCAATTGATAACAAAATACTTTGCACTTTTCATTAAGCATGAAGCGTATGAATGCTAAGATTATAACTCTTATACATAAAGTTAGTCTTTTATTAAAGATACAGCGCATTAATTGTAGTTGTTATATACGAAATACAATAAGAAAAAATGTCCAAGAAAAAGAAAAATGATACGGTTGATTCCAAACACCAAGAAATATAATGAGATATGATCATCATCATCATCGTTATCACTATCATTATAACACTCATCAGTATCGTCTTTATGTTTATATCATTATCAAAGAATGATTATACTAATAACGAAGCACTTTTCATTATGCATAAAACGTATAAATGCTAAGATTATAACTTTTATACATAAGTTAGTCTTTTATTAAAGATACAGAGCACCAGAGACAAACTGACTACCATCATAAAAATCTTATTTATTTATTTATTGATATTAACATAAACGAATGTTCAATACTTTCTACCCTTCAAATAATTATCTTTAAAATGTGATGTTGATATAGCAATGGTTGAATATGAAAGTAATGGTAATGAATATGACAACAATGATAGCTATGATATTAATGATGATGATAGTATTAATAATAGTATTAATAATGACAAAAATGATGATGATGATAATGATAATGCTATTAATGATAATAAAGATAAAAGTAATAATGATAATAACGATAATAACAACAGTATCAGTGAGGAGGATAATAATAATAACAATAATGATGGTAATGATAATAATGATAATAATATAAAAGAATATAATGATGAAAATAATGAAAAAGTAATAAATATTAATATAATGATAGTGATAATAATATTAATACTGGCGATAAAGATAATCATATTGTCATTGAAAATTGTAATAATGATAGCAACGGTAATGATAATATTAAAAACATAAAAGTAATAAGAACAACAAATAAAAACGATTATGAGAATAATGAAAGCAATAACAACAATAACAATGATGATAATGATAATAATGATAATAATAAGAGGAATAACAATAGTAATAACAATAAGAAGAAAAAAGAACAATAATAGCAATTATAAGGATAATGCTATTGATGTTAATGATAGCCTTAACAATAATAATGGTAATAATAATAATAATAATAATAATAATAATAATAATAATAATAATAATAATAATAATAATAATAATAATAAATAATAAATAATAAATAATAATAATCAATAATAATAATTAATAATAATAATATGATAATAATGATATGATAATGATGATAATAATAATAATGATAATGATAATAATGATAATGATAATAATATAATAATAACAATAATAACAATAATAATAATAATATAAAAATAATAATAATAATAATTAACTATAATAAAAAAAATAATGATAATGACAATAATAAAGGTGAAGATGATGATAATAATGATATGCAAAAGCACCCACAGAGCGCATACCTCCGCCAAGGCAATAGGGTCCCTGATGCAATAAAAATATTCGCAATTGAAGAAGTACATTCAAATTAACTCTGTTGGGTTCACTGGCGACGTCCGTGTCTCCCTATCTCGTAATGATGATGAATTCTTTAAAAAAAATTCTTGGATCCGGATAATAATCTGGATCACCACCAATTCAATGGCATCGAAGTTGAGTCAAAACAAACCTTTGGTAAAAAAAAAAAAAAAAAAAAAAAAAAAAAAAAAAAAGTTCAAAATCTGTTCATAACTTTTTGAGTTATACTGCTAACCAAATGATTAAAGCTACCAAAAACATAACCTCATTGGCGGAGGTAATGGTAATCATGATAACAATGATAATAACAATAACTATAACGACCAGAATATCAGTGAAAATGATTATGACAACAACAACAACTGCGGAGATAATGGTAATCATGATAACAATGATAATAACAATAACTATAACAACAAGAATAACAGTGAAAATAATAACGACAACAACAACTGCAGCAATAATAACAATAAAAGTTCAACAAATGCACATAAATAAAATAAACAAAAAAAAATAATCAAATCAATATAAATAACTTGCCCCACAGAACGATCTCCACTGATCTGACATCCGCAGTACGCTTAAAGTATTTAATAAATTTATCTCTAACACTCGCTGAAAGTTCCTTGCATTCTTTCCTTCGCTGTGTCTGTCTGTAATTGCATCCTGACAAAGAAATTGCTCCCGAAGTCGTAATATATATTGAAATGAGAGGGTGGAGGCAGATTCTAAAATTAGATTAATCATTTTGGAAGCGGGACGAAAAAGAGAGGAAAAGGGGTTAGTCTTGTCTGATCAGATTTCGGTGATAATTGAGAAGTAAAAGATGGATAG
>NW_020872450.1:644510-652010 GCF_003789085.1 Penaeus vannamei
GAGGGAGAAAGGAGAGGGAGGAGGGAAGAGGAAGAAGGAATGAAGAGGTAGGGAGGTCGGAGGTAAGAGAAAAAAGAGAGCGGGGAGAGAGAGGGAGGGTAGAGACTTGGGAGGAGGAGGGGAAGGAGAGGAGGAGGGGAGTGTGAGGGGCGGGAGAGAGGCTTGAGAAGTGAAGGAGGTTAGGGTTGGAAGAGGTGAAGGAGAGATAAAGCAAGAGAGAGAGGAAAGGTTATGGAGGGGTAGGAGGGATTGAAAAGGGGAGAGATGGGGACCGGGGAAGAGATCACGGAAGAGATGGGGATAGGGTAGGGGCAGATGAAGCAGGGAAGGAGAAATGGAGAAAGAGAAAAGTAAGGAGAGGGAAGAGGTAAGAGCAAAATTGGAAGGGGTGAAGCGAAGAAGGAGAGGAGAGAAGTGGAGGAGAAAACAAGGGGGGAGAGGGTGGAGAAAGATAGAGAAATGGAAGGGTAAGCGCGAAGGAAGGAAGAGTAAAGAGGTGGAGGGAGAAACAAGGGGAGAGAGAGATGGTAGACAGTGAAAGGAGGGTGAGAGAACTGGTGAGGAAATGAGGGAAAAGGGGGGGTGGCAGGGAGAGAAAACAAGAAGGAGAGGCAAGGAGGTAGAATGGATTATGAAGGAAAGGGTGGAGTGTGGAGGAAAAAGAGGGAGAGGGAAAGGTAGAGATAGTAAGAAGAAGAGGTCGCCGCAGGATTGCTGGCAGAGACGCCACGCTCAGCCCCCCCCCCGAGCCCCCCCAGCACCCCTCGCCCACCTCGAGCCCCACCCCCCCACACCACCGCCAGCCCCTCGCTCGGACGGCACACCCCCTCCACGCAACCCGCGCACGCCACACCCCCCACCCCCAGCCCCTCATCCCACCCCCCCCCCCAGACCCCGCCCCCACACACCCGCCAAGAAAGCACGCCACCACCACACCCCACAACGCACCCTAACAAACACCCCCCCCACACTCCCACACCACACCCCCCACCACACCCACCAACACCCCCACCCAACCACCACCCCACTCCCACCCACCCTACCCCCCCAACCAGAATACCCAAAACAACACCCAAAGACCATAAACACGCACAGCACACACAAAGAGTCCAGCGCAGAGAGAAATGAAGCCAAACCAACACCCACAACACACAGACCAAACACAACACTAAAAAGCCAAAGAAAGAGAACACTATAAACCAAAACCCCATAAACATACAATAACACGCAAAGAGCAACAACGCAGACAAATAACCAAGAGAAAGAAATAGTCACGCGAGCTTAAACGCAAAACCGTCAAGATCGAGAAAAACAGAAATGACATAACCGCACACACGGTACAGCAACCAACAACCAAAGAGAAGGGCCAGATGGAGCACCGAAACAGGCACACAGGTCTTTACCACCACACAGACGACTCAACAAGCAGCCCCCCGGTAGAAAAGACAGAGGTCGGAGAGGAAGAAAGACTCTAAGCAAACGCACACCACCGCCACCCCGGCCCACACAGCAACCACACGCTACAGCACACTAAAGGCGCAGGCCCAACCGACACCCCACCAACCCCCCCCGCAGCCGAACACCGCGCACCGCCTCTCACGGAACACGCGGCAGGGCCGCCCCCCCCCGCCCCATCCCCCACACACCACCGGAGAGGAAAGCAAATCCTCCCCACCCCCGCCCTCCCCAAACAGAGCGCCCGCCCGCCCCCCAACAACCACAAAAGATACCCGCCACACCCACGCCCACCCCACAGCTCCCTCCCCACCACCCCCAACGCCAAACACACACCACCTGCACTGGAACAGGTATGCACACCACCCGCCCCCCAGACGCATCCCGCCAACAGCGGAAGATACACATGCGAGGATCCCACCCCCCCCGCCCCGACGCTAACACCCTACGCTACCCCCCCCTAAAATGGGGCGACGCGAACGAACCGTCCCGGCAAACGTGCACCCTCAGAAACCCGCCACTACAATCAACCAACACAACTCAAACCCACCATAACGAGAGCGAAGAGTAAGGGCAAGAATAGCGGCCCCCCCCGGAGATAGAGCAGGCCGACCCCCATCACACCCACGAGCCTGACCACGCTCTAACAAACTAGGCGTAAGAGGAAGGACTTCCCCCACTGACCAATGAAACTACGCGTCAACACCCCCGGCCCACCCAACATCGACCCAGCAGAGGCGTCCAAACAGAATCCCCATACCCCGCACGCGGTGGAGAGAGGCGAAGCAATCGCATGAGGAGAAGAGACCAAGTGATAGCAGAACTCACCGCACAGAACACTTAGGACAAGAGTATGAAGTGGAGAATGCTTTTGAAACAGATTGTTTACTCCTCACTATCCTCTCTCTCCTCTCCTCCTCTCCTCCTCTCCTCTCTCTCCTCCCTCTCCCTCCTCTCCTCCTCTCCTCCTCTCTCCCTTTCTGTGCTATTCCTTAAAAGGGAGACTTTTAAATTGATACGATGAAGGGTCTCGATGCTCGTTGCTGCAGTTGGCTCTCCTCTTGGCTCTGTTTTATTTTTTTTTCATTCTTCTCTTCTCTGTTTATGACTTCTGTCTGCTGTCTCTCTGTCTGCTCTGTCTCTCTGTCTGGCTGTCTCTCTGTCTCTCTCTTGTCTCTCTCTCTCTCTCTCTCTCTCCTCTCTATCTCTGCCTCTATCCTCTCTCTCTCTCTCTCTCTCTCTCTCTCTCTCTCTCTCTCTCTCTCTTCTTCTCTCTCTTCTCATCTCTCTCTCTTCTCTCTCGTCTCTCTCTCTTCTTCTCTCTCTCTCTCTCTCTCTCTCTCTCTCTCCTCTCTCTCTCCTTCCTTCTTCCCTTTCACCCCTCTCACCTCCTCTTCCGTCGCGAGTGTACAAACGAAATTCTAAATTGAATAGAGTGAACAGATAATACGCTCAAGATCTTTCTCTTTCAATAAAGATTTCTCTCTCAGCTTTTCACTCTCGAATCTTTCCCCCCCTCCTCTCCCTCTCTCTCTCTCTCTTTCTCTCTTCGTTCTCTTTCCTTTTTTTTTTCTTTTCCTCTCCTCTCTCTCTTTCTCTTTCGTAATAAGAGATATGATTAATAATGATGATGATATCATTAATAATAATCTATAAATGATGATAGATATTAATCATCATCAATAATAATAGAAAATAATTAATATAATAATAATAATAATAACAATAATGATAATAATAATAACAATAATATCAACAACGACAAAAATACAATAACAACAACAACAATAATAATAATGATGAAAAAATTATAATTTTCCTTGTTTTACAATATATAACAACTCTAACGACAAAGATATCAAACAACAAAAGTGAAAACAGTGACGAATTTTACCCAAAAAAATCAATGGCACTCCTTTCTCCTTTTATCATTTTATCTTCGCGCCTTCTCCATTTATTATTATTATTATTATTATTATATTATTTATTATTATTATTATTATTATTATTATTATTATTATTATTATTATTTATTATTATTATTATTTATTATTTATTATATTATTATTATTATATTATTATTATATTATTATTATTATTATTTATTATCACTATTATTATTATTATCATTATTCCTGTTCTTCTTCTCCTCTTCCTTCTTATCCTTCTCCTTTTCCTTCTTCTACTTCCTCTTCTTCTTCCTCTTCTTATTCACCTTCACCTCCTCCCTTCCCTTCTACTTTCTTCTCACCTCTTCTCCTTCCACTCTTTCTTTTCATTTCTTTTCTTCATCTTCTACAAACAACATGAAGAACAGTTAAGGATATCCTGCAACGGTACAAACACACACACCTGTATCCTGTCACAGGTATCCCGGGGCATCCGTTAATTAATAGTGTATCTCCTGTTTCATTTTTTTCTTTCTTTCTTCCTTTCTTTTTATCTCTCTCCTTTGTAGTAAAAGGGTGCGGGGGAAGAAGTAAGAAGAATTTTTTTTTCTATCTTTTTTTATCTCTCTCCTTTGTAGTAAAAGGGGAGAAGACGTATTGCAAGAAGTAAGAAGGAAAGAAGATTTTAAAGAAAGAAGAAAGGAGGAGGTAAGATTTTAAGTAGTAATGAAGTAAGATTTTTTCTTACTGTAAAGAATGATAATTTGGGGGAAAAATTAAAAAGAACGTACCATATGGAGTAAGAAGGAAGGATGATATTAAAAAAATAATAATAATAAATGACGTGGAAGTTAAAAGAGCGATTAAGTAAGACTTTTTCTTAATGTAAAAAATGTTATATCATTTTTGAAGAGTATATTAATAACAATAAAGCTAAAAAGTTAAAGAATAACAAGATTTTCTATTTAAAAAACTGTTTCTTGCTTCACTTTGTCTTACAAACAGGAAGAGGAAATTTTCAAAGAAAAGACGTAGATTATGATTTTTCTTCTTAAACGTTTGCCTTTTCTTGCTAAACCTTTATGAGCCAGAATGTGTTAAATGGAATAACAAAAAGATCGAGAAACAAAAGGAAAGAATGAGTGCGATTGGTGAAACGTTTTTTGTTTGTTTGTTTTTATGACTGTTCTTACCTTCGCCAAGGAAGATAAATTTGCGGTAGCGTTGGTTAGTTTGTTTGTTCGTTGGTTAGCAAGATAAATAAGACTTTTTATGATTTTTTTTAAACAGGTGATGATGCGGAATATAATCATGATACGATTCCAGGATTTCCTTAAATAATTGCATAGTTACCTCTGTTACCTTAACTATAGGGGTAACTGTTATCATTATCATTACCTCCATTACCTACGTCAAGAAGGTCATGCTTACGGACGCCACCTGTGCACTTGAGAAAGAGGTGATTTTAATGTGATTCTTCAATCGTGAATATTTTCGTTGCATCAGTGACCCCGTTGCCTTGGCGGAGGGATCTGCTGTCTGAGAGCTTCTAGTTTCAAATTAATTTCATTTAAAACACTAGCTATTGATAGTCATCGCCATAAGCATAGCTCATTTCGATATCTTAAAGCATGCATTAGGATCCTTATATTCCATCAAATACATCATATTTATTCAAATAGCTAAAACAATATTATAACAAATGGAAAGTAGGGAAGCCTGAGAAAAAAAAAACTTTCCTTTTTTATAAAACACATAAATTGTTCTCTTATATACTGTCTGCATCTTCTAAAAAGTTACATTTTATTATATATATATATATATATATATACTATATATATATATATATATATATATATATATATATATATATATATATATATATATATATATATATATATATATATGTATGTATATATAAATTCTAAACTAGGCTGATGTCGATTGAAAATGTTAATTTCGACAGAGTATTATTACTCTATTACTGCTACGACTGTTATTAACATCAATGTTGTTGTTACTGTTTTAGTTGTTGTTGTTTTTAACATCACTATCATTATTATCACTATCATCCTCACTATAAACCAAAGACACTCTTGAGCATCTAATACTATTCTTAAGACAACATCCATTCCCTCACCCTCCTGTTTCCCATCTCCTGATCATCACCATCATCACTGGCTAAATTTACCAACAAGAGAATATTTACTTTAATAGCAGAGCAAAATACCATACATACCATAATTACCAAATACCATACATTAACACCAAATATTAATACCAAAATATTGGTTTTAATACCATACATTAATACCAAATACCATTAATACCAAAACATTCGCTTTAATACCATACATTAATACCAAAATACCACACATTGATACCAAAACATTGACTCTAATACCATACATAACAAATTACTCAAAAGGGAGAGTATTCCTACTAAATACATACATACATCCTACCTTTATTTATATTTTTTTTTTTTTTTTTTTTTTTTTTTTTTTTTTTTTTTTTTTTTTAGTCTCCCTTTCAGTCCCTCGCTCAACCTTCTGATAACCCTCACCTTTAACCGAAATGGATTTCAGTAATCAAATTAGCAAAGTAAGAATTATAAAAGGAAATAAATGATGATGCCTAAAAAGTAAAAAAATAATAATAATAAAAAAATAATAATAATAATAGGAAAAATAACAATAATGATATAAGATAGTGATATTAGTAATCATATAAAAATGGCAATATTAATGATGATGTTGATAATAACAACAATATTCATAATATTGATAAAAATTGTAATGACGATGATAATAATTATGATGACAAAACGCTTCTGAGCTGCCATAGAGAAGCCCCTAGAACGCGTCCATTTTTCACGCTGGATAATATAACACAAAAGGTTGTTTATCTTCTGAAGTCTCGACAGAATATTCTACGCCGAGGTGCGGTGGGTAGACGTAAGGGGTTGGGGGGAAGGGGAAAGGAGGTAGGGGGGGTGGACGTAAATGGTCAGAGGATTTTTTTTTTTTTTTTTTTTTTTTTAGAAAGAGGGGGGGGGGAGGAAACGTGTGTGGGTGTGGGTGGCGATATATATGGGGAAAATTCTTTTGAAGTGGGAGCAGGGCAGGGGCAGGGGTAGGGGTGGTTGTCCAGGGTATAGAAAAGCCGATTGCAACGAGAATCTTAGCCAGAAAAAAAACAAACAAGAAACCTAAACACATTTTTCATTGCCTTTGTTTTCTCCCTTCCTGCACACACAATGAAAACAAAAACGGAAAAAACGGGAAAAAAAATTACTTGTTCCTTTCGGATTTTCCATGATAGAGTTACTATTAAAAACTTTTGAAGAGAGAATGAGGCATGTCGAACTTGCTATAGCTAAAATTGAAGAAGGGTTTCGGAAGAGGGGAGAGAGAGGGAGAGAGAGGGAGAGAGAGGAGAGGGGAGGGGGACTTAGGTAAGGAGGGGAGAGCAGATTACGAAGGGAATACGAGGGAAAGTTTTTTTTTAAGAGAATGAAGAAAGACTGGGTAGTGAAAGGTGGCAAGTGAAAAGGGATTTTTAGAAAAGGATGAAATAAAAGATCAAGAGATTTTTTTTAAGGATTGTTAAAATTTGATTGTTTTTTTATTGATAATGTGAAGTATTTTACTTGGTATTATAAATTCCATTATTTAAGTTATTAAGTGAAAATTGCTTTAAATAAAACTGATAAAGTTATCATTGTAAAATAACTAAATCCCCCAAAATCTCAAAAATATGAATCTAAATTGATAAAAACAAAGAAATTATCGAACCACAACCACCCACAAACGACACCAACAAATTTCAAATGTTAAAAAAAATAATCAAACCCCAAAAGACAAGAACAAAAAAAAAAAAAAAAAAAGAAAAAAAAACAGCAACAGCTCGGGATTAGACTTAAAGATAAGAGGAAAAAATAGGCGATTGGGCAACAGCAAGATTAGGCAGACTCTTCCTAACTACAAGATAAGGAAGTAGAGAGGATCACTGCAGTAGTCGGGGGAGGGGGGAGAGGGTAGGGGGTAGGGGAAGGGGAGAGAATGAAGGGGAGGGGGGGGAATGCGAGGAATAGAGGGGGAGAGAGGGGAGAGGGTAGGGGAGGGGAGAGAATCAAATGCGAGGAAGAGGGGGT
>NW_020872450.1:657010-662010 GCF_003789085.1 Penaeus vannamei
ACATACAAACCCAGACACACACACACACACACACACACACATATATATATATATATATATATATATATATATATATATATATATATATATATATATATATATATATATATATATATATATATATATATATATATATATATATATATATTATATATATATATATATATATATATATATATATATATATATATATATATATATATATATATATATATATATATATATATATATATATATATATATATATATATATATATATATATATATATATATATATATAATATATATATATATAATATATATATATATATATATATATATATATATATATATATATATATATATATATATATATATATATATATATATATATATATATATATATATATCAGTGATTTAATCTGTTGAAAATTTTCAAAATGAGTTCAAACCTTTTATCTCCTTGTATAATTATTTTCAGTTTATCTTAAAGCCATTTGGTATTTCTCTCCGCTGGCTATATCCTTTCCATGTTGAAGTGGATCTTTCTTTCTTGTTTTTACTTCTGGATCAAATTCTCGTCTTTTTCTGTAATCCTTTCCCCGCTTTTTCATATAATTCTATATTCCCGTTTTTTTCTAAAGTTTGTTTTTACGTAGAAATATTTTTCTTGACGATGACTATAAATTCCAATAGACAGAAAAATAAATCGATTTGATTTTTGTGATGTTTTTCTTACTTTTATATAAATTCTTCAGCAAATGAAAAGGCATGAATAAACAAAGAAAATGAAAAGATAATAAATGCATAGAGAAATAAATAGATAGATAAAGGAAAATATAAGATACTGATGACTAAAAAGTAAATGAACAAATGATAACTAATCAACCTTAAGCAGAAAAAGATATATACGTATATAAACACGAAAATATAAATAGATAGCTAAACAACCTCATAAAAAAACATATTAACGTAAATAACCTCATAAAAAAGATAGATAAATAGATAAACAGATAAAAAGATGAATAAAAAACTAATCAAAAAGTAAATAAACAAATAAAGAGACGGATAAACTACAAACAAAAGAATGAACGAACCACGTATCATAACCCTTTTCGAAACCAAAGTGAACACCCCTTCCTTAATTCCAAGACGGCGCCCATTCCCATTCCAGTCATCTCATATCGGGAATTCCGTTCCTACCAGACGTCACACTCGTCCCAATCCTTGCCTCAGACCTCGATTCCGACCGCAGCCTTTCTCCCTCCAATCAGTAATCCATTAATCCTTCCCTCCCCCCCCTCTAATCCTTAATCCTTCTCCACGATATCCATACATCCTTGCACAGACTCCTCCTCCGCATTCCTGAATTCATTATTGGCTTTAATCCTTACGTACGGTTTGCTTGCCTTTGTCTCGTCTCGATCCTTCGCTAATAAACCCGGCTGAGCACTCCACTTGCTTTCGGTTTTAATTGCCTGCAAGGTTTTTTTTTTTTTTTTTTTTTTTTTTTTTTGGAGGAGGAGGAGGGAGGGAGGGAGGAGGGAGGGAGGGAGGGAGGGAGGAGGAGGAGGAGGGAGGGAGGAGGGAGAGGGAGGGAGGGAGGGAGGAGGGAGGGAGGGAGGGAGGGAGGGGGAGAGGGAAGGAAGGGGGAGGGAGGGAGGAAGGAGGAGGGGAGAGGAAGGGAAGGGAGGGAGGAAGGAGGGAGGGAAGGGATGGGGAGAGGGAGGGGAAGGATAGAAGTGAGAGCATATTTCGTCATTACGTGTCTTTTTTTCGTTCTCTCTCTCTCTCTCTCTCTGTCTTACGAAGAAGGACAAAGCATTCTATCGTGTTGATGGAAAGGCAGGAGAAAACATTGTACACAAAGGCGGCTTAATGCAAGATGAGACAGCAGTTTCGAATTCCTTCCAAAGATGAAATTTTGGAGAATACTCGAGACTGCGATCTCATCTTTCAATAAACCAATTTTGGGTATGAGATGTTTCGGTTTTCCTTCTTTATTTTTCTTCTTATCCTTTTTCTTCTACGACTTCTTTTTCTTCCTCTTAATTTTCTCCTTTTCTTTCTTCTTTTTCTGTTTTTTTCCTACTCCTTCTTCTTCTTCTTTTCATTTTTCTCTTCTTTTCTTATCTCTTCTTTCTTCTTCTCTTCTACTTCTTCATCTTTTCCTATTTTTTTTCTTTTTTATTATTATTTTCCTTCTTCGATATCATCTTCCTCTTCTTTTTCTTTTCTTGTTCATCATCTACTTCCTCCTCCTTTTCTTCTTCTTTCACTTCTCTTCCTTCTTCTTCTTCCTCTTCTCATTATTATATTTTTCTTCCTCTTCTTCTTTTACTTTTCTTCTTCTCCTTCCTCTTTTTCATCTTCATCTTCATCATTTTCTGCTTCTTCCTCTTTTTCTTCTCTCCCCCGTTCCCGCTCCCTCCCGCGAGGTGGAGCCGCGAGACCACAAATCTTGCTCGGGGTCGGAGGGCCATTCCGGCTGACTCGAGGAGGAGGAGGAGGAGGGAAAGAGGCGGAAGAGGAGGAGGAGGAGGAAAAGGAGGCGGAAGAGGAGGAGGAGAGGAGGAGAGGAGGAGGAGGAGGAGGAGAGGAGGAAAAGAAGGCGGAAGAGGAGGAGAAAAAAGGAAAAGGAGGAGGAGGAGGAAAAAAAAGAGGAAGAGGAGGAGAAAAAAGAGGAAGAGGAGGAGGAAAAAGAGGAAGAGGAGGAGAAAAAAGAGGAGGAGGAGGAGAAAAAGAGGAAGAGAAGGAGGAGGAGAAAGAGGAAGAGAAGAGAGGAGGAGAAGAGGAAGAGAAGAGAGAGAGGAGAGGAGGAGAAGCAGTGGGAGGAAGAGAGGAAGAAGGAGAAGGAGGAGGAGGAGGAAGACAAGGGGGAGAGAGAGAGGGAAGGAGGGGTAGGAGCAGGGTATGGAGGCAGGAAAGGAGGGACGGACTGAGGGACTGGTGAAGGGATAGAAGGATACTGATATCGACTCAGCAGACACTGACATCCATCCTCCTCTGACATTTCCATTCACCTTCCGCCTGCAGGTTACCGAAGCGAGAATCACGTGACAGAACACAACCGCCTCATACACCCCGTATCAGCGTCTGCATCCAGCGATACAAAACTTTTCCTCGTTCATCCATAAACCAGATCCTGTTTACTGCAACTTCCTGCAACAAAAACAACGTATAACCTCTGCTTTACGAACTTGTTAAAACGGAATTGGATGAAAGTGATAAAAAGTGTTTTTAGTTTTTTTTGTTTTTATCGATTGTTTGCTCTCGCCCTGACACAAACAAGACTTGCAGATCAATGGACAGAAAACAAATGGTTTTAGTTTTGCATTATCAAAACAACAGGTGTTTTGATTCTCTCTCTTCCGCTTTCTCTCTCTCTCTCTGTCTTTCTGTCCTTATCTCGATTTCTCTATCAAGTCTTCTGTCCCGTTCCTAGCCTCGCTCTTTCTATAATCTCTATTTCCTTTTTCCTCTTTTCCTGTCTATTTTTCTCTATATATATAATTCTGTTTCTCTCTATCTTTGTGTTTGATTAATCTCTCTCTATGTTTCTGTCTCTCTCTCTCTCTCTCTCTATCTCTCTCTCTCTCTCTCTCTCTATATATATATATATATATATATATATATATATAATATATATATATATATATATATGTTTCTTCTTCTATTATCTATCTATTTATCTATCTATCCATCTCTCTATCTATCTCTCTATCTATATATCTTACTTTCATTAAATCTCCTTGTCCTCTCTTTTGATATTTATATTTGCGTATCTTTTCTTTCTCATTATTTCCTTTCATTCATAATGGCCATAATTGTTTATCATATCTGTTACCGTTCATCTTCCTTGGTTTCTTCTCGTCTTTCTATATTTCCTGTGCATTAACCTCTCCAATCTCTTTGCTTTCTTCCTATTTGTTTCATCTTCGATTATTATTATCAGTTTTGTTTTCCTTGTTTTCGTTGTTGTTGTCCTATGCAGTTAATTATCCTTTCTCTTGCTTTTTAAGGAGAAAACATTTTTTTTCTAGATTCCTGTTTGTTTCTTTTCCTTTTGCCAGTCACTCAAAATTGTGCGAGGGCCCGATCCAATTGATTTCTATATATATGGACATGCAGAAACGCAGAAATAAATGCATTTATCTAGCTGATAGATATAGACTTATTTATTTGTCTATCCGGTAGATGTGCATGTCTTGATTGATAGATATGTATTTATTTCTGTGTAAATGCGTCCGTATAATGAATATTCTTTGCGTCCGGCCTCGCACAATTTCTACAAACCAGCCGTTTATCTCCATCTTTCTTCTGAGTTTCTTCTATAACTGCCATAATCCGACATCTCTCTCTATCTCCCTTTCCTTTGCTTTCTCCCAAAATCACGAAATCTACTTACGTATTCTCTTAGCCTCCTCCTTCTTAGATTTATACTTCAATCCTCTTTCATCTTCTCCCTTTTCTCATTCTCTCTGCTTCCGTCTTCTAAGATTTCTCTTTCATCCACCTTTCATTATCTCTGTTTACCTTCTGCCTCCCGTTTCGAGCTCTTCCTCCTCAATAGTCACTGGTATTGATTCAAGCAGAAGGAAAATGCCGTCTTGGCTGAACGCCGCCACATCAATCAGCATGTTAAAGACACGTTTCGCCACGGGATCCCAGACACACGAGATTATTGACGCTGGCAACTCGGCTGAAATTAGGGTACCAGCTTGAGAATTAATGCAGAAGCGCTCACCATCGTTCTCGATACGAAACGCATGAATTAACATTTATGAAGTGTAATTATCTTTAAAAAATCCTCGACGATTTACGACTTCGAAAATTGGCATATTTTTGAGTTGGTGAAGCTTTCATTATGTGTCATATTTATGCTATGTAAATAGTATTCGTTCATCCTTTTAACCGAGGGATATATTTGCTTTCGACAATATATCGTGTGTTAAATCTGAATGAGTTATTAGATATTTACTACGCTGCTTCTTTTATTCTCAATGAACAGAACGTCATGC
>NW_020872450.1:699510-702010 GCF_003789085.1 Penaeus vannamei
ATTGTATCACCTTATTAGGTATCTTTGTACATTACTTATATCTTTTTTTATTATATTTTCTTTATTTTATTTTATGCTCATTATCTTTTACTTTTTATATATAATATATATATAGTTATGGCTGTTATTATTCTATTTATGTTTGAATGTATATTTCTATATAATATATAGCTTCTAGAGTTTGATAGACTTCATGTACATCTCATATATATATTAAGTATATATATATGCATATATATATATATATATATATATATATATAGTATATATATTACATATATTATAATGTATATATATATATGTATGAATGTATTATATATACCTCCTATATATATATTATCCGCATATATATATAATATATATATATAGTATATAATATATATATATATATTATATATATATATATGTATATAGTATATATATATATATATATATATATATATATATATATGTATATACTCATTTATATATTGTACACACACACACACACACACCACACACACACACACACACACACACACACACACACAACACACAACACACACACACACACACACATAAACACACAACACACACACACACACACACACACACACATATATATAATATAGATATATATATATATATAATATTATATATATATATATATATATAATATATATATATATATATATATATATATATAATATATATATATATATATATATATATATATATATATAATATATATATATATATATATATATATATATATATTATATGTATATGTATGAATACATATCATTTTTATCATTGTTATAATTTTATTCTAATTGTTTTATCATTATTGTCATGATTATTATCATTATAATTATCATTTTCATTAATATCATTATTATCAGTATAATGATGTAGATGTTAATAACGCTTATTATCATAACAACAGCATCAATAATTATAAATAACGATGCTAATTATAATGATAATGATAATAACTATGATAATAAGAAGAATTATAAGAATTATAATAATAACAACTGTAATGATCATAGCAATAATAATGATAATAATGATAGCAATGATAACAATGATAATATCATTACCCTTTATAAAAAATAATGCTGATATTGATAATAATGATAATAATAATAATAATATAATAATGATAATACAATAATAATGATTTTGATAACAATGAATATAATAATGATGATAATAATAAAATAATGATAACAACAGTGATAATAGTAATGTAATGTAGTAATGATAATAATAACAACAGCAACAATAATGAGGATAGTAATAATAATGATAACAATAATAAAGGATAATAATGATAATAATTATAATGATAATAATAATAAGAGAAGTAATAATAACAATAATGATAATAATAATAATGATAATGATGATGATAACAATAATAATGATAATAAAAATGATAATAATAAAAATATATGAAGAATAGATATAAATAAATATACAGCATGAAGTGACTAAAGCGATCCATCAGCCAATCATGAATAAATTCCTCAAGAAAATTTTGTCCGATAAATGTTCCAATAACAGCATTGGTAATTGTTCAAATTGTTCTTCGAATGGCAGCAAAGATTTCTCGTTCCATTGTTTTTTCTCTCTCTTTTTCTTTCTTTCTTTCTTTCTGTCTCGGTTTTTTATCGTTGTTTTTTCTTGTTTTCTCGATGATAGACTTTCCGATTTATTTCTATTTTTATTTTTTTTTTACCATTTTTGCTTTTCTGTTTTTTTTTTTTCTTTCTTTCTTTCTTTCTTTCTTTTTGGAGAATATTTTTTCATTCAGTTACTTTTTCTTCCCTTTCCTCTGTATGTGTAGATAATAGATGGATAGACATACAGATATATAGATAGATGGATTTGGATGTAAACATTTGTAAATAGATATATTTTAGATAGATATATACGTCGATAGATTCTTACATACATACATACACGCATACATACATACAAAAGCAAATAAATAGATGGATATAGATATAAACAGAAAGACAGATAGATAGATAAAAATACATATGTAGACATATGTATAGATGCATACATTTTTTTCTGTATTTTTCATTATTATCTCTCTCTCTCTCTCTCTCTCTCTCTCTCTAACACACACACACACACACACACACACACATACACATTCTTTCTTTCTCTCTTATTTTTCAAAGCTCATTCGTTCTTCTTCATTTTTCTTTCACTCTGTATATTTTACCTTTCTTTCCTTCTTTTCTTATTTTTATCACCTTTTTTTCTTCATCCCATTATTTTCTTATGAATTAATTTTTCTTTGCCTTCTGATTTTCAACATTTCCATTATCAGTATTTTTATTATCATTATTATTTTTTTCCACTACGTAATTATATGTAAATATTACCGATGTTTATTCGATTTATTTATTAATATCATTTTTCTTTTTACTGTTGATTATTATTCATCATTTTTATCATATTTCATTTTTATTCATTTAAAGTGGATATTCTATCTATCTATTCA
>NW_020872450.1:709510-729510 GCF_003789085.1 Penaeus vannamei
TCAGGGAAATGGGCTATTATTAAATGAAAATAAAACCCATGTATTTTTATCGGTTCTCGACATTGCATATCTAAGTTATCAGAAGATATTTTTATAAATTTTGATGGTACCCAAATTGTACCCGACAGTGGTGAAAAATCGTGGAGTATATTTTGATAATTATATTTGTAACATCATGAAATATATAAAGAAGTAACGTATTCTGATATAACTTAATATAATACGGGACAGTTTTGGTACCCCAAGGGTGATGGTTGTGCAATCACTAGCTCTATGATTAACTATTGTTCTATGATTGGGGGAGCCACAACAAAGGAACAATTGGAAAAAGTCCAGAAACATGCAAAGGTCGCGATCGGAGGCTTACGTAGATACGATCATGTATCACCCGTTTTTAAACAGAATGGTTAAAGGTACAATATATGTATCTTTATCCTTAAAATCTTGCATCATCATCTGCCTGATTGGCTCTTTAATCTTTGTACAATGCATGAAATGACAGGCACAGTAACGAGACAATGTGATAATCTCTATATACCAAAAGTGAATACAAATGCTGGCACAAAAAAAATATAACGGTGCGGGGACCACAGGTCTGGAATCAGATTCCAGCTGAGATAAGAGATACAGCCTCTCTTTCTAAGATTAAAGAAATTTATATCAGGTGATTTTAATGTTTAATCAATCCATTATGCTATGAAATCATACGTAATATATTAATGATTTAGGAGTGATATCTACATAAATATATCGATGTAAATATTCAGCCAATATCGTATACATCTACATTTATAACCAATGTATGCAATAGATATTTTATATTAGTTGTAATGATTTTAGTAATTCTATTGAAAGTATTGTATTCCTATGCTGATGCACATTTTGACACATTTGTTTATGTGATTTTTATGTATATCTCTGTATTTTGAATTATATTGTATATTTTTGAATACCCAATGTAAATTGGAAAATAAAGTTTTTTTATTATTATTATTATTTCTCTCTCTCTCTCTCTCTCTCTCTCTCTCTCTCTCTCTCTCTCTCTCTCTCTCTCTCTCTCTCTCTCTCTCTCTCTCTCTCTCTCTCTCTCTCCTCTCGCTCTCTCTCTCACTCGCTCTCTCTCTCACTCGCTCTCTCTCTCTATCTATCTATCTGTCTGTCTATCTGCCTCTACCTCTGTCACTCTCTGTATCTTTCTCTGTCTCTACCTCTCTCACTTGCTCTGTGTGTGTGTGTGTGTGTGTGTGTGTGTGTGTGTGTGTGTGTGTGTGTGTGTGTGTGTGTGTGTGTGTGTGTTGTGGTGTGTGTGTCTCCTCTCTCTCTAACTTTTTCTCTCTCTATCTCTCTCCCTACCTCCTTCCCTTGATTCCCTTTCCCATTCCTTACTTTCTCTTTTCCCCTTCCTCCCACTCCTCTCCCTCCTTCCCTCCTTCCCAACCCTCTCTCTCTCCCTCGCCTTCCCATCCTCTCTCCCTCCCACCTCTTTCCCTCTTTCCCTCTCCTCCTCCCTCCTTCCCTCCTCTCCCCTCCCCCTTCCTCTTTAATCCCAACCCCCCTCAAAAAAACAGCGAAAGAAGACAGCAAATCATAAGTCGCGGAGATCCTATTAAGCTCGCTAATCCACTGAGAATTCATCTCGCTAATCCAGGCCTTGTCATTCAAACTTTTCGAGAAGACAAAAGTCGAACAGGGATTTCTGACGAGGCGACTGACACGCAGATCATTCGCTGTTGATTGCAAGATTTATGCCATCTATAAGTTGAGATTATAAAGATTATTAATTTAAGTGGATGAACTTGTGTTATATAGATATGTATAAGGTATTCATAGACAGTCTCTGAAGAGCAGTGGTTCCCAATCTTTTTTACGCCCGCAACCCTACGAAAATTTATTGTGTCCTCGTACCCCCTTTAGATTTATAGCTAAAGGAGGTGAATTAATACTGGATTTGATCAACAAAATAAATTATTCTTTTTTATTTCTTAATGATATGTAAACAAATATCAAACATATGGACAAGAAAACATGTCTCAGATGATTTGAATAAACCCTACAAAGAATGATTTGCTTGAAATATCTACTAAAATAATAATAATAATAATAAAACTTTAAAATGTTTATGTAAATTAATTTTCAATTCAATGTTCAGCCTATGTTGATTCCCTCAATTATGCTTTTGCAAACTTGACGAGGTGTGCTAATGGTTGTTGCAAAGATAATGACTTTGGTTTGAGATGTTTTCTTAGCTATTAAACTTTAAATCTTAAAGCTGATATATACAGCAACGATGGCAGTAGGTATATTAAGTTTTTCGACTGTAATATTGATGATACAAAAATCATTCCGATGATAGTGAGGATAATGGTGATGGTGGCAGTTATAATAATGATGATGGTGATAAAGATGAAATTATGTTAAATAAAAAAAAATAAAGCTAATGATAACAATGACCATAATGATGAAGAGGATGATGATTATTATAATGATGATAGTGATGATGAAGATAATAACGATGATAATAATAATAACAATAACAATAACAACAATAATAATAGAGATAACAATAATGATAATGATACCTAAAACAGAAATTACTACTATTACTACCGATAATGATAATAACAATAATGATAATAATGATAAGCATAATTATATTAGTTACAAATGATAATAATAATGATAATGAAAATTGTAATAAACCTCATCATCCTCATAATAGTAATAATAATGATAATAATGATAAGTATTATTATCATTAAATCAGTAACAATAATCATAATGATAATGATGATGACAATGATAATAATCATAATCATGATCATAATCATAATCAAAATAATGATAATGATGATAAAGATAACCATGATAACAATAATAATTGTATTAATGATAATAATTGCAATAATGATTATAATAATACAACTAATAATGATAGTAATAACTAATGATAAGAATAAGGTCATAATAAAGTATAACTAATCACAATAATAATGATGATAATGAAAATGATACCATGAAAGTAATAATGAAAACATTTATGATATAATGACGATGATAGTAATAATGATGATAGTAGTAATGGTAACAAAAAATATAATGTTGATGATGGTAATGATAATAACAATGATAATAACAATAATGATAGTAATAATAATAATGATTATAATGATAATAATAATGGGTAACAAAAGGGTTTACATTCTCTCCCATTTTTAAACATTAACTTTCTTATTGAAAATTCCCAAATTATTTATCTTTAAAAAAAAAATCCAGAACAGTGTTTAGAATCAGTATTTTCCGCGCGCTCCAGACAGCCGCGCTCGCCTGCCATGCTTCCTTCTCACGCAAGCAAAGTTCTGAAGAAAAAAGGTGCATGCACTCCGGTGGGAAGGCTTTTCTTGTGCGTGAGTGCTAGTATGCATACATATATGTGTGTGTGTGTGTGCGTTTGTATGTATGAATGTATGTATGCATGTAAATAAAAGTGTGTATACGTAAATAAACAAATATATAAATATATACGAGTGCTAGTAGATGCCATACAAATGTGTGGTATGCATTAATAAAATGTATGTATATGTATGTGCAAATAAATTATATATATATTATAATAGTATTTACGTATATATATATAAATATAGATATAATATATATATATAGGTAAATATATGTGTGTGTGTGTGTGTGTGTGGTGTCTGGTATGTGTTATATATATATAATATATATATATATATATATATATATTTATATATATATATTTATACATATATACTATAATATAGTATATATATTCATATATATATACTTATGCATGTGTGTGTGTGTGTATATGTGTGTGTCATATATAAATATATATATATATATATCATATATATATATATATATATATATAATGCATGTGTGTGTGTATAGTATATATATATATAGTAATATATATAATATACTATATATATATATGATATATATGAATATATATATATATATATATATATATATATATATATATATATGTATGTATGTATATATATATATATATATATATATATATATATATATATTATATATATATATATATATATATATATATATATATATATATATATATATTTATATAATATATATGCAGGCAACAAATTTTAGAAGGCTGAAAGATTTATAAGAAATACCCGTACGTATATTTGAATTAGATGTGAAGAGCCACAGTTAACCCAGAAAATATGTCCATTTTCTGTCTTTCTCTCTGTGTCTGTGCGTCTTCCGCGGCTGCTCGGGGATGTAGCTCGCCCTTCCTGATCAACCGCGGTCCTGCTGTGATGTAAACAGAGGTGTGTGTGTGTGTTTTATGCGTTCGTGTGCGTTTTTGTGTATGTATGTTTGTATGTATATATTTTTTCCCGTTTTTTATCGTTTTTTTTATTATTCTTATTTTTTTCTGTGAGAGGTTATTTTGTTACTCTTTATCATCAAAGATGGGTTAGATTCAGCTGACAGACTGATCAGTTATGAATCTGGACCTGACCGTCCGCCGGTTCTGAGATAGTAGAAGCCGAGTAGTTGAAAAGGCTTCTGGGATGCTGCAAGTATCCGCTCACCGCCTGCTTCCTCTCCCATTTCGAGCTCTTCCAACGGCTGGTTCTCCCCGCCGTGGATTTGCTCCACAGGAATGACTTCGACTGCCGTTTCGCAAACCTGTATTGCGTCAGCGAGAACCTGGCTTTGCCCAGCCACGAATCCGACTGCAGTCTCGCGTCCCTCGACGAGGATCTGGTCGCAGGCGCTCGTGAAGAGGCCGTCCGTGTCCTCCGCCGATGATGCTGAGTCCTTCAGGACGACCGGGTCCTTTGCCACAACAACGGAGAGCTCCTCTTCGGACGAGGACGACCCGCTGGAAGTGGCGCTGTTGACGGCCGGCTATGGGCACGACTGGAGACTGGGCGCACTCGCGGCCGCTCACGTACTGCTTGCCGTACTCCAGCATGAGGAGGTCGCCCGGCCGGAGGGGCAGGCCGTTGACCTCGTCGTGGATTCTGCCCCTGTTGACGAGGTGGCGACGGCCGCAGGGAGTCGGGAGGCACAGCACCAAGTGCAGCAGGTGCAGGAAGGTGATGGTGAAGAGAGCTAACATCGCGATCCCTATGACGAAGAACAGGCCCAGGTAAAAGGTGGCCATGCTGTGATAGCAGCCGTAGTAGCTCCTGCGTAGGCTCTGCAGGTGGACGTAGGACGTGATCGTGCACGAGAGGAACGACAGGAAGGCGACTGAGATGGGGTCAGCGTACTTCTCGACGTCGCGGTGCCAGGGGAAGCCCATAAGGATGGGCAGGACCTTCCCGGGCAGCAGGATCACGTTAATGGCCAGCACGACAAACACCTGTGCCATGATGGCCCACACGGCGATGCAGACGGCCTTCAGGTACAGCCCGTCGAAAGTGCCTAGGTTGGCCTTCAGTCTCAGGTACACCTCCTGGTGGGGCCTGGCGTTGCCGAACTGGTCCAGAAAGATCGGCTTGGCCTTGCTTGTCGACGCACAGACCACGGCCAGGCGAGGGAGCAGCAAAAGGGCCACCACCACCGCCCACAGAGTGATGGGCGCCCACGAGTGCAGGTAGTCCATGGAGCCGGACTCGTCGCCGTATCCGGTGGCCGTGCTGTACTGCAGGCACACTGCCAGATGCTCCACAGGCAAGGGCTCCCGCGAGGCCCTGTCCACGCAGTGCATGGGGCGGGGGCAGAAGAAGCCGCACGAGATGAGGATCACCACCAGGCCAGCGACTGCAGGAACACCACGTTGGTGTTCAGCGGAGATCCTTCCCCTGAGAGGCCGGTCCACACCGATCACAGTCTCCGGGCGGACTGAATCCAACTCTGCAATCTGAATTCACTCCCGGTAGGTCCACAAAGGACCGTATCCTTGCGCTTCAAGTCACTGTAGAGCGCGGTCGTGAGTTCAGGCGTGGGCTGCTTGCAGCCTACATCGATCTCAAGAAGGCGTTCGCAACGGTGCACCGGGAATCACTCTGGGAGATCCTGAGACTGAGAGGAATTCCAACAAAGGATTATTGGATTGATTCATCTTTCTCCGGCTACGTGTACAAACTAATCTATCAATATATATATATATATATATAATATATATATATATATATATATATATATATATATATATATATATATATATATATATATGTGTATGTATATGTATGTATATGATATATATATATATATGTATATATATATATATATATATATATATATATATATATATATATATATATATATATATATATATATATATATATATATATATATATACATATATATATATATATATATATATATGTGTGTGTGTGTGTGTGTGTGTGTGTGTGTGTATATATATATATATATATATATATATATATATATATATATATATATATATATATGTATGTATGTATGTATGTATGTATGTATATTATATATGTGTTTGTGTTAATGATGATGATAATAACAATAATAATAATAATGTATGTTCGCGTGTTCGTCGTCCCGCCTCGAGCAGCGCGGGCGAGCGTGGTCAAGGGCCATTCCACACAGCTGCAAAAACTTTCCGTTGCCGACTACAACAGAGCGACGCGCGAAGCCATATATTCCGACGCAAAATAAGAAGCGAACTCTTCGAACGCTTCAAGCGAGGTCACCGCCCGCGCTCGTAACCCTGCTGTGTATGGGGTGTTCGCTCGTCATCCTCGTAAACCTACACAGCCTTCGTAAGGGTGAGACCATGGCCGGTAGATTTACAATATGAGACAGCAGATAACACGGATTTTTATATATTTTTTTTCTTTCAGCCTCCTCTTTTAAATCCGTGGTTGGACATAGGCCTTCCCCAGACTTTTTGCACGTCGTTCCTTTTCCAGTCTTCCGGTACCAATGCTTTGGAAATCGGTATGTACATTAGGAGCCGCCTTTTTATTGCTTGGGAAGTGTATCATGATTGGAACTATTGAGGGATACAAGTAATAACTGTATCATAAATGACAAATAAGATATGAAAAAAAATTATGATCTCAAATTTTATAATGTACGAAATATATTGTATGATAACATAATTACAAACTATTCAAATGCATCTAATAATTTAACAACATTGTATGTACGAAATATATTCAACGCATATCTTTCAATCTATAGGTGAGCATAACATGGAATTACGCAGTTCAGAATAAATAAATAAAGAAAAACAATTGTATGTTCCAAAATGTAAACGCTATATGTACTGTATATACGAAACATATCCAAAACATAGAATCATGCACTGTATTAACGAAACATATTCAAATCATAATTTTGTGATCGAAAGCTTAGAGGTTCTATGCACTTCATGTACGAAACATATTCAAAAGTATATATGACCCAAAATCTAAAGGTTATATCCAAACTATGTACAAAACATATCCAAAGCATGTATTTAGATAAAAGATAACTAAACATGGACCTGCTCCGTTCGCCGCCTGTAGGAAGAGCTCTGCAACGTGATCGCTGCGGAGAAGGAAGGCGACAAAAACTCACTCGCTCGGATTAGTCTTTCTCGAGCGCTGTTGTGGCGGCAGCTCCTGATTTTCTTCTTCTTTGTTATCTATTTGTGTGTAAGGGGGGGGGGGTTGTGTGTGTGTATGGTTGTGTATGTGTGTGTTTGTGTGGGTGTGTGGGGGGGGTTGTGTGTGGGGGGGGGGGTTGTTTGTTGTGTGTGGTGTGATTGTGTACGTTAGTGTTCATGTATGGGGTGTTTGTTTGGTTGTTTGTGTGTGTGGTTGTATGCGCGTGCGCGCGCGCGTGTGTGTGTGTATGTGTGTGTGATAGGGGTTAACGTGCTGCGTGAACGGATGTGTATATTTGTCTATAAAGACAGTTCGATAAGCATTTGTTTTACCCACAATGCATCACGTGTCATGCGCATCAGCATGGGTTACCAGAACGGAGAGTGGATAATATACATAGATATAAATTAGATAAAGATACATAGATAAACAGATAAACAGATAGATATGATGCAGTGATTTTATTCTCACATATTTCAAATAATATATATTATTTTTGCGGGGTTGAATTAAAGAGATCTCACAAATCATTTACCACACAACTGATCATTTTATGGCCCATTAAAAGTGGCATTATATTTTCCGAAGTGGCATCCTGCATAATTTCAAAAGTTTTGACAGAAAGGAAACAATTAGAAGGTTTAATCACGCATGTTTGTTTGTAAATTACCGATTGTTGTTTTTTCATCTCAGTAATCTCTTTCATATGTTACTTATTTCTTAATTTTATGTGCCGTTACTATGGTTACAATTTCTTTCCATTTTTATAGGACATGTGACACAGTTTCCTTTCTCTCTTTGTATTTCTTTCACTTTTTTTATATGATGTATAAAATATAACTAAGTGAAAATCATTGTGCAGAAGTGGCATGTTGTGAAGAAATACATTATATGGTGAATTATTATTACTATTATCACTTCTTTTTTAGCTATATCCAGTCTGAAAGATCATAAAACAGTATCTCTCATAGGAAAATGATTTCACAGACATCAAGGGAATAAACTGAAATAGAAAAAGAAAAATAAGATAAAAAAATGGGCGTTTACATTTCCATTCACACTTTTATTTCATCCTCATTTGTTCGTGGTAGGAAAACGATTCGTCGCTCTGTGACATGACACGTCCTATAAATACGTTTCCATAGATACGAAGAGTGTAAAATGGCCGAGGATGAACAATGTTGCTGTACATAACGAGCAAAAGTCCGCCTACACACTCGACCTGACGAATGTTCTACTTACCTTCTGCTCCAAACAAATGCCGTCGCCAACGCTGCTGAGTAGAACTGAATCCCTTTGTGAAGAGAGTTTCAATAGGATGCAAGAGTCTATTGATTTGTTAAATCTACGCGTGGCCTGACCCAATAAATATTCATTATACGGACATGCATATAGATAGAAATAAATGTATATCTCTCAGTCTAGACATGCATATCTGCCGGACAGACAGATAAATAAATGAACATCGATCAGATAGATAGACATATTTGCATTTATCTTTATTTATGTCTGTATGTATGTCCGTATATGTGAATATTAATTAGGTCAGGTCTCGCACAATTTTAACAAACGGGCCGTATGAATATACCATATCAGAAGATCCCATGATGAGATAGATGTGCAGTGGACTGTATAGTATATAGCGTAGAGATATATTGGCCTGATATATTTAGCATATTAGGACTCACGGATATGTTATTAATGTTGTTGTTTTTATCATTTCTATTATCATCATCATTATTTTTCCAGAGTACGTCTATATGCTGTCATATACGATATATACTGTATAAGTGACACTTGAAAGTATTTATAAGTATAAGTAACCAAACAAATTGCTTAGGACAAACAATTTATCTTAAGCTGAAATGAAAAACTGATAGTAATAATGATATTAAGAATAATGATGATATAGTAAAAACAATAATAATTATAATAACAATAATAGCAATAATAATAATTGCAATGATAATAATGATACTAATAATAATGATAATGATATAACAACAATAGAAATAATAATAATAGCAAGAATAGTAACAATAACAATAATGATAATAATAACAGAAAAAGAAAAATCTTACACACCCTCCCTCTCTAAATAAAAAAGCAAAGAAAATTTTTATACTCACCCTCCCTCTCCTCGTAGGGTAATCAGCTGTCTTATTAGCGGAGAATTACCGCTGCTCTTGTCTCCCTCAACTCGGACTTCTCGGCCGAGAAACCCAAAAATCAGTTAGGTTTTTTGTTTGTTTTTGTTCTTGGCTGATCTGTAGGAGTATTTGTTTCACTTTCATTTTGTTAGGTTATCATCATCATCATCATGCATCATCATCATCATCATCATTATCATCATTATCATCTCATCATCATCATCATCATCATCATCATCATCATCAGCATTAATTACTATTATTATCATTATTATTATTATTATTATCATTATGTATACGTTTGGTTATTTTATTTTTTATTTTTTTTTTTTTCTTTTTTTTCTTCGTCTTTTATTGTTCATGTTACGTGATACAATCAACTATATTTATAAATGTGCGCTTGTATGTGTATAGGTAGATAGCAAGACAGATATATATGAACAGATAGACAGAAAGATAGATAGGTAGACTTAGATACATGATAGATTAGATGATAAGATAGAGATTAGACATAGGTAGAAATATTAAAAGATATGTAGATAGATAAACAGATAGATATAAAGATCGATAATGAATAGACAGATAGATAGACGTTGTATGTGTGTGTGTGTGTGTGTGTGTGTGTGTGTGTGGTGTGTGTGTGTGTGTGTGTGTGTGTGTGTGTGTGTGTGTGTGTGTGTGTGTGTGTGTGTGTGTGTGTGTGTGTGTGTGTGTGTGTGTGTGTGTGTGCGTGCGTGCGTGCGTACGCGTGTGTATGTAAATTAGAACAAAATATAAACAGGTGGTTACAGATGGCCACGTGTGCCGTTCTCGCTAACAATATTGCGCAACACATTCCAAACATGATACGGAAAGCTTTATCCTATGTCACGTGATACTGACCATTGCAGTATATACAATAGCCAAAGAGTATACGGTGAGCGCGAGAGAATATATTCGTAGTCACACATATATGCTGTTTTGTGTTTTTGGACATACATGGATGTACCTACACCCACACACACATGCACAGAGGAACACGTACTCAAAGACATACATACATGAACACGCACACAAATACAAATACTCACGCACACTCAGACGGATGTATGTATGTATATATCTATTCATGTGTTCGTGTGTCTGTGTATGAGCATGTATTTATAAGGATATACGATACATGATGAAAATTTGAAAACTAACAAATAACTGCACTTTAAACAGGAACAAGTAAAGGAAAACAATAATAATAAATAAATAAAAAAACATCACCCAAAACAAAGCTAAGAATCCAGAAAAATAACACAGGTAGATAAGATCCTCAAACAAACAAAAAATAGCAAGAATTAAAATAAATAAGACCTTCAAACAAACAAATATTAAAGCAAAATATGAAAATAACACAAGGTACTCAATCAAATAAAAAAGCACAGAAATAACACAAATAAGTAAGGCCTTCAACCAAACAGAAAAACAACACATACCAAAAAAAAAATAATAATAATAAGCAAGACCAAACAAACAAAAATAACACAAATAAGCAAGACAACCAAACACAACATAAAAAATAACACAAATAAGCAAGACCTTCAAACAAACAAACAAAACACTACACACACAAAAAAATAACACAAATGAGCAAGACCTTCCCACAAACAGACAAAAGAGAGAGACAAACGGCGGGGAGAGAGATAAGAGAGATAAGAGAGAGAGAGAGAGAGATAAGAGAGAGATAGCCCGAGAGCTCAAGGACTCGGCGCTGCGGCTGACGTGGCTGAGAGAAATCTGGCAAGGACATTTAAGGCCTTTGCTGGTCTTACGATCGGCTGAGGAGGAAATATAAGGCTTCCTTTAATTAAGATGGAAGGAGGAGGGAGGAAAAAAATAGGGAAGGAAAAAATTGTCAACTGATATCGCTGTTTGCTGGGTGATTTGGGGGGGGGGGTTGGGGGGAGGGGGGGAGGGGTGCTTGTTTGGTTGGTTGGTTGGTTGTTTCAGTACATGTGGGGGAGGTTAGGGGGGGTTAGAAGGTGTTTGTTTGATGTGCTGTGTGTGATTGTGTGTGTATGTGTTTGTGTGTGTGTTTGTGTTTGTGTGTGTATGTGTTTGTGTGTGTGTTTGTGTGCTTGTGTGTGTATGTGTTTGTGTGTGTGCTTGTGTATGTATGCGTTTGTGTGTGTGTTTGTGTGCTTATGTGTGCATGTGTTTGTGTTTGTTGTGTGTGTTTGTGTGCTTATGTGTGTATGTGTTTGTGTGTGTGTTTGTTTGTGTATGTGTGTTTGCGTGTGTGTTTGTGTGTTTATGTGTTTCTATGTGTAGTTAACTTGGCTATATGTGAGTGTATGTATGCGTGCGTGTAATTGTGCTGTCACAATCAGTGATATCATGACAAGTGTGATCGACAAAACAGTGACGTGCGGACATGACAGATATGACGAATGTGACAGATCTGTTATTATTTCTCTCTCCCACGTGTCTATTCTGTGTCGCTTTCGTGGGTGGGATGCGGACATAATCCATTCTTTATAATAGGTGTATCTGTATACTCACACGCAGGCACATAAACACACGCACACACACACACACACACACACACACACACACACACACACACACACACACACACACACACACACACACACACACACACACACACACACACACACATATATATATATATATATATATATATATATATATATATATATATATATATATATATATATATATATATATATATATATATATATATATATATATGTATGTATGTATATATCCATACTATATATATATACATACATGTATACATAAATATGTATATATATATATATATATATATATATATATATATATATATATATATATATATATATATATATATATATATTATATATAATATATATATATATATATATATATATATATATATATATATATATTATATATATATATATATATATATATATATATATATATATATATATATATATATATATATAAAGAGGAAGAGAAAGAGAGAGAGAAAAAAGAAAGAAAAGGCAAATGCAGAGAGGATGAGGGCTAAAATCCCTCTTAAAAACAAACCAAACAAACACGCATTCCAACCCTTTCACTTCTGCCATATTCCCGGTGAAGGCAAGACCTTTTCCCTTTCGGCGGCTCCTCATCAGGTGAAAAGATTCTCAGGTGAAAAGTCATCACTCACGCCGCATCACCACCCGGGAGAAAACTCATCTCATGGTTCTATTATCCTCATGATTAAAGCTCCCTCCCGTTCGGTGGAGGAATGTCTGATTAGGGTCATAGTCTGAGGTTTTGGGGTTTCAGGCGCCGGGAATTTGGTGAGGGGGGGGGGGGGGGCGGAGGTGCGTGCGCAGCGCTATTGTCGATTCGTGACTTATTTGTTTGTTGTTTTCTTGTCTCTTCGTATCTGTCTCTCTCTCACTCACTCTCTCGATCTATCTCTCGCTTTCTCTTTCTCTCTCATTCTCTCGATTTATCTCTCACTTGCTCTCTCTCTCTCTCTCTCTCTCTCTCTCTCTCTCTCTCTCTCTTCTCTCTCTCTCTCTCTCTCTCTCTCTCTCTCTCTCTCTCTCTCTCTCTCTCTCTCTCTCTCTCTCTCTCTTCTCTCTCTCTCTCTCATTCTCTCGATCTATCTCTCCTCTCTCTCTCTCTCTCTCTCTCTCTCTCTCTCTCTCTCTCTCTCTCTCTCTCTCTTCTCTCTCTCTCTCTCTCTCTCTCTCTCTCTCTCTCTCTCTCTCTCTCTCTCTCTCTCTCTCTCTCTCTCTCTCTCTCTCTCTCTCTCTCTCTCTCTCTCTCTTCTCTCCTCTCTCATCTCGCTCTCTCTCTCTCTCTCTCTCTCTCTCTCTCTCTCTCTCTCTCTCTCTCCTCTCTCTTCTATGTATGTCCTTATCTCTCTCTCTCTTGTATCTATCTATCTATCTATTTCTCTCTCTCTCTACCTACCTATTTTTTCTTTTTCTTCGCTGTGTATGTCCTTATCTCTCTCTCCCCCTTCTTACCTCTCTCTCTCTCTCTCTCTCTCCCTCTCTCATCGTAGATTTGCCTACACTTCTGTTGGCGAAAATCTCAAGCAACATGCACTAGCACTCACCCAAATTTGTCTCTCTCGCAGTCCACCCTACTTTAGCACTTATTCCCTCGAGATATAAAGTCTATTATCACATAACGCTGCACTAAGCATGAGGAAGAATGACTGCCTAGTGAGGTCCTATTCTCGTGATGCCTATGTCCTATTCTCGTCCTGTTTGGGCCTTGAGCTAATGGGAAAATGATATGACAAGGGGAATATACCTTTGGCTGGCTGTACGTACACCATGTTAAAGAGGTATGCTTTGATACCGTCTGTACCGGGTCATGGGAAAGAGTGTTTTTTAAGGTCTGAAGATTTTTATTATCAATTTATCTATTTATCCATTTATTCTCTTTATCTATTTCTCGGTGGTTAGGTCTCTTCTTGTTTTCATTATCATTTTAGGTAAAAATAGTAGGAGGGGTAGTGGAATAATCATCATTGATATTATTATCCTTTTTTCATTCTTACCATTATCATTATCATTATTATCCTTATTAGTAGTAGTATTGTTATTATTATCATTATTATTATTATTATTATTATTATTATTATTATTATTATTATTATTATTATTATTATTATTATTTATTATATTATATTATTATTATCATTATTATTATTATTATTCATTATTCATTATTATTATTATTATGTTACATTATCTTATCATTATTATCATTATCTTATTCATTATATCATTATCATTATCATTATCTTATCTTTTATCATTATATCATTTATCATTATCTTTATCATTATCATCATTAATATTATCACCATTGTTGTCAATATATTTTTTATTATCATTACTTTTATCATTATCATCGTCTTGATCATTATCATTAACATTATCATTATTATCATTATCAATATCCTCATTATCATTTGATAATGAGGATTATTGTTATCATCATTATTATTATCATCATGATCATCATTATTATTTCTATTGTTTTTGTTATCATTATCATATGATTATTCTTGCCATTAGTAGTTGTAATTGTGGTAGAAGTAACATCATTATCATTATTATTGTTATCATTGTTACCATAATCGTTATTGTTATTATTGTTATCATAATCCTTATTGTTATTATCATCATTATCATTTCTTTTCTCTTTATCATTACTATTAACATTATTTTCATTATCCCTCCTATTGCTACTATCATTATCATTATCATTATCATAATCATCATTACTATAACTATCATAGTCATCGTTACTCTTCCTAGTCATTTAGTGTGCATACCAAAGGTGGTTCAATCTTCATGTGGGTTCATTTACACACCTTGAAATATTTACGTGTTTGCACTGCAATGATTATTTAGAAAAAAGAAAGGAAGAAATTAAGCACAAAATAATTAACTACAAGTGAACTATAATTGCGTTGTTATACCTCCAGCATACGACTAGCGAATCATGTATGCTAAATATAAAGCATTCATGTTGTTCTTTGGGATCAGTATTAGGAAGTGTCCTTTAAGATGATACCAATGAAAAAAATTACTCTTTTCATAACTTCTAAAGGTAGTGGTATGATGATGGTAATGCTACGTTATTATCATTATCATTATATCATATTATTATTATTATATCGTCATTACAGTAATGTCATTATTCAATATGATAATAGCTATTTTATCATTTTGTCATTATCATTATCATTATTATCATTACTGTATCATTATAATATTATATTTTCATTACTATTATTATCAATATCATCATCATAATCATCACAATATCATCATTATAAGCAATATTATCGTTCTTATTCTTATTCTGAACATTTTCATTATAAACAATGGCAGTCACAATAATAAAAAAAAAATCTATGAAAAAAAATATATATATATTTGACAGAAAGATCACATGAACAAAATCCGTTTTTATTTGCCCGAAACGATAGATCTGTCTGAATATTGACGATGTTAAAGCAATATTGTTGCATTCTAACATATTTGGTGCAACTGGTGCGACTGGACGAGTTATGCTGTTTTCCTTCTTTTTTATTTATGATGGGACGCAATTTTATGCAGATTATTGTCTCTCTGTCACATGGCTGGAATTCTTTCGCTCTCACTTGCCATGGCTGTCAGTTTGCCAGGCAGTACGTACACACACATACGCGCATATATATATATATATATATATATATTATATATATATATATATATATATATATATATATATATATATATATATATATACTATATATACATATGTATATATATGTATATGTGTGTGTGTGTGTGTGTGTGTGTGTGTGTGTGTGTGTGTGTGTGTGTGTGTGTGTGTGTGTGTGTGTGTGTGTGTGTGTGTGTGTGTGTGTGTGTGTGTGTGTGGTGTGTGTGTGTGTATAATGTATATATATATATATATATATATATATATATATATATATATATATATATATATATATATATAATAACACACACACCACACACACACACATAGTTTATATATATAATATATTATATAACAACGCCCACACATATCCACACCACACCACACACACACACACACACAACACACACACACACACACACACAACACACACACACACACACACAGACACATACACCCTCATCACACACACACATATAATACAATATAATATACATATACAGAAAGGAAAAGAAAGAGAAAGACGAGAGAGAGAAGGAGAGAGAGAGAGAGCGAGAAGAGAGAGAGAGAGAGAGAGAGAGAGAGAGAGAGAGAGAGAGAGAGAGAGAGAGAGAGAGAGAGAGAGAGAGGAGAGAGAGAGAGAGAGAGGAGAGAGAGAAGAAAAGAAAGAAAGAAAGAAAGAGAACGAGAGAGATGGAGAGAGAGAAGAGAGAGAGAGAGAAGAGAGAGAGAGAGTTAGAAGAGAGAGAGGGAGAGAGAGAGAGAGGAGAGGAGAGAGAGAAGAGAAGAGAAGAGAGAGAAAAAAAAGAAAGAAGAGAAAAGGAGAGTCGAGAGAAAGAACAAAGCAAAAATAAAGAAAGAAAAGAAAAAAAAAAGAGGATAGATGAGAAAGAAAAAGGGAAGAGAAAAGAGAGAGAGAAAGAGGGAGAGAGAGAGAGAGAGATAAGAGAAATGAGGAAAGAGAGAGAGAATAAGAGAAAAGAACAGACAAGTAATCCAGAAACACGATACAAAAAACAAGAAAAACACATTAAAACAAAAAAAAAAAAACAAACAATAACGTAAGAAACGAGAGAAGGAAACCAAACAAAAAACCAAAAAGTCTAAGACAAAAAAGAACGCAAGAAACACAGACAGGATAGACAAAAAGAGACCAAAACCACATTTACAATTACGCATAAGAAAGAGAAAGAGACAGAGAACAAGAAGAAAAAAAGTCTTACCAGGATCGGTTGGGGGTTGTTCGCTTCAACCTCTCAGAGGTGTTGGAGTGCTACAAGTGCCCATCCGCCCTTTGGGCCTTCCTTTGCGAACCCCCCCTGCGTGGAGGGCTGCAACACTTGAATTATGATGAACTGGGAGAGGGGAGTGGGAGGTGGAGAGTGAAGAGGATGGGTGGGAATGGAGAGAGGCCGGGAAGTGGGAGGGTGGAGAGGAAGGGGATGGGGTGGGGGATGGAGAGAGAGGGAGTGGGAGTGGGGATGGAGGAGGGGGAGTTGGGAGGGTGGAGAGGAAGGGGGTTGGGGATGGGGATGAGAGAGGGGAGTGGGAGGGTGGAGAGAAGGAGTGGGGGTGGGGGATGGAGAGAGGGGGAGTGGGAAGTGGGGATGGAGAGCAGGGGAGTGGAGTGAGAGGAGTGCGGAGAGGGGGCGTGGAGGGTAGAGCGGGGGTAACAATAAAGAGTGGGGGTGGGGACGAGAAGGAGGGGAGTGGGGTGTGATGGAGAGAGGGGAGTGGGTAGGGTAGAGAAGAGGTGAGTGGCAGGATGGAGGTGATAAGAGAAAGAAGAGAAGGACGAGAGAGGGGAGTGGTGTGGGGTAAAAAGAAAAATGGAGAAAAGGAAGGGGAGTGGGGGTGGAGAGATTAGCGGAAAAAAAGGGGAGGGGAGGTAATGGCAAGAGACAGGGGAAGGAGGAGAAAGAGAAGGTGGAGGGAGAAGGAGGGAGGGAGTGGAAGGAGAGGAAAGGGGAGGGAGGTGAGGAAGGGGAAAGAGAGGGAGTGTGAGAGAAGGAGAGAGAGGGAGGAGGAGGAAGAAAAAGAGGGAGAAAACGAAAGAAGACGAGAACGGAAAGATATGAAAAGAGGGAGCGTGTAGGAGAAATAGCAGGGGAAACGCAGCAAGTGGGAAGGGGAGAATGAGAAATAAGATAGAAAGGAGAAAGAGTGAGAGAAAATTGAAAGAGATAGAGAAGGAGAAAGAGACAGGAAGAAAGAAAGAGGAGGCAGAAAGGAGGAAAGAAACAGGAGAGAGAGACGAGAAGGAGAAGGGAGACAGAGAAAACGAGAAGAGAATAGAAGGAGAAAGATAAAAAGAGGAGAAAGACGAAAAAGGAGAAAGAGAAAGAAGAGAAAGATAAAGAAGAAAGAGACAATAAGAAAAGAGGCGGAGAAGAAAATATAAGAAGCATGGAAATATAAATGACGCCACGTTGAGGAATCGGCCAAGAGAAGAAGCAGGAAGGGAGAAAGAGGATCCAGCCTAAGAACAGAGGATCGAAACCGGCGGACGAGAGCGCGCAGGGTAGAATAAGAAGGCTTTGGGGCGCAAGGAAGAGGGATTTCAAGGCGAGGAAGAAGGGAGAGAGGGAAGAAGAGGAGGAGGAAAGGGGAGAAGGAAGAAGAGGAGGAAAAGAGAGGGAGAAGGGAGGAGAATGAAGGAGAGGAGGAGGAGGAAGGGAGAGAGGGGAGAAGAAGAAGAGGGATTTCAAGGCGAGGAAGAAGCGCTTGATAAAGGAGAGGAGGGAGAAGAGGAGGAAGGGAGAGAGGGAAGAAGAAGAGGAAAAGAGAGGGAGAAGGGAGGAGAATGAAGGAGAGGAGGAGGAGGAAGGGAGAGAGGGGAGAAGAAGAAGAGGGATTTCAAGGCGAGGAAGAAGGGAGAGAGGGAAGAAGAGGAGGAGGAAAGGGGAGAAGGAAGAAGAGGAGGAAAGGAGAGTGGGAAGAAGAGGAGAAGGAAGAAGAAGAGAACGAGGGAAAGGAGAAGAGGGAGGAGGGAGGGGAAAGAAGAAGAGAAGGAGGATAGAGGAGAAGGAAGAAGAGGAAAGAAGAGGAGGAGGAAGGATGGGAGGATATGCGATTTTTTTCAATAAAAGACGTAAGAATAGTATTACATATGAATATCAAAAATACAACAACAAAAAAGTAGACAGAAGTACCAAGTGTCAGCTGATCAGAATATAAAGAATATTAATAATACATATATAAGAGAGAGAGAGAGAGAGAGAGAGAGACTGACAGAGAGATATAGAGATAGAGGAAAAGGAGAGAGACAGACAGACAAAGACAAAAAGAGAGAAAGAAATTGCGAATCGGTCCTCTAGAACCTGGAGAGAGTTGCCAAACCTCAATTCTTCATTTCTAAAAGACCAGCAGAATATGAAAGGCAGAACGTAAATAAAAGCAAGGAAGGCCGATAAAAGAGGACGAATCTAACGCAATAAAGAAGCGAAAGAGGGTGAAGAGAAAAGGAAAAATGTAAAAGTAGAGTCTTACGTCTTTGAATTTGATGTCACAGAAAGAAGTCCGTCAATATATGAATAGGAAACTCCCCAATGATGGTGATTGGATGTCCAGGCTGGCGGTGGGAGGAGGCAGATGGTGAGCGAGTTGTTGTCTGTCTGTCTGCTTTTCCCTCTCCCCCCTCTCATAGATCATCTATACATGAACTCTCTCTCTCTCTCTCTCTCTCTCTCTCTCCTCCTAACACCTCTATAACTGCTCTCGGAGCAACGATATCTTCCTCCATCCTCCCTAGGCTCTCGTGAGGATACAATACTTACCCTACGTCGCAGTCGTGAGGTGCGATGCTCACAATGCGTTGCTGTCGTCAACCCATCTGCCTACCAGACGCGCTCTCTCGTGCGTGCGTTGCACCTCACTCTGCGTGTGCTCTGCCTCCACAGATTAACCCCTCTACAGTGACTTCAGAAATGAGACCATACCTATTCTCCATTCTAGTCCATTTCATGGCTTTTTTCTTTTTTCTTTTTCGTTCAATCTTTTTACTTCGATTTTTTTCATACTACTTACCTCTATCTATATAATATGTACCTTCTTCTTTATCACGCCT
>NW_020872450.1:734510-737010 GCF_003789085.1 Penaeus vannamei
GTGTGTGTGTGTGTGTGTGTGTGTGTGTGTGTGTGTGTGTGTGTGTGTGTGTGTGTGTGGTGTGTGTGTGTGTGTGTGTGTGTGTGTGTGTGTTGTGTGTGTGTGGTGTGTGTGTTGTGTGTGTGTGTGTGTGTGTATGTATGAATGTATGTATGTATATGTGTGTGTGTGTGTGTCTGTCTGTCTGTCTGTCTGTCTGTCTGTCTGTCTGTATGTATGTATGTATGTATGTATGTATGTATGTGCGCATATATACATATATTTGCGGTCAAGGGGCCTCATCCAAGGAAGCTCGTATGCACGTATACCAGGAGGCTCGGTTGTAGTGCGGTGTCCGGTGTAGGCCTACAATTTCAATAGCAACAACATACTTCATGGCCAGTCGTCAATATTACCCTCCATGTTCACCCTCCATGGTCACTAGTGCTGTGCGGTGCCGTGGTAGCGCTTTCGTCTAGCATACTTCATGGCCAGTCGCATGTTCACTAGTGCTGTGCGGTGCCGTGGTAGCGCTTTCTTCTAGCAATCGTGCTGACCTGCGTTCGATTCCCGCGAACTACCAGTGGATGGCAACCCCGGCCATTCCTCGCACACAGGGGGTAGTTGAGAAGCACAATAAACAGACAAGCCACAATTTGACTGATGTCACAAGAGCCTGTCATAGCAAACCCTAAATTATTATTATTAGTAGTAGTATCCGATGTTAACACATTACCACTTCACGTTCCTGTTGCAGAGTGCTAGTGCTTCATTCCCCGTGCAGTGTCAATGCCCCACCTCGCGTCTTTTCTGTCAAGCCGCAGGACATCGGTTTGTGTCACAGCTTCTGGTTCTTTGACGCAAGAGTTCCCGGCTCGGGTGTAAGACCGTGTATTCAGGGGCTGTTTCCCGGCAACACCTGGTCGATCTTAGATTAGAAGAAAATGTGAGGTTAGGTCTTCGTTGTATCTTTCAACCAGTTTTTCTTTTTTTCTTAATTTTCCTTGTTTCTCCATCATCTATTTGACGATTCTACGGACGTTAGTCATAGTATCTTTTCCCTACTATTTTCTCTTTCAGGAATAAATCCTGATAAGGATAAAAAAGCCCAGATAAGGATATAGAGTATCGCATTATATATCATATAGTATAGATATATAACAGAAACTAGCTTTATGCCAAAATTAGTTCTTTCAGTATGATTATTACGTAGTCATAAAAAGAAAAAGAAATTAAAGAGAGAGAGAGAAATGTCTTGCCTTTACTTTTGTTGTTATTAAACTTGAAGTTTGGGATCTTAAGCTATGAGAAGATCCACATAGGATTGTTTTTTCTTTTTTTTTTTTTTTTTTTACTCAAATAGTTTATTCTGAAATTATGAAAGTAATTAAAGAAGCAGTGAATTAATTACGACAGTGCCTTTGTCACTGTCAGGTTCGGGTATTCGGGTGTATTTTGCTGTAATTTTCCTGCGTCTTTATATATTTTTTTTATTTTGACGTTTGTTGTTGGCTGACTAAACATTACGTTTTATCCATGGACACAGGGACAAGCGCAGTAACGTGTACGCAAAATCAGGAACAGAACCACAATACGAACTGAAAATAAACGAAACGTTTCAAAATCGATAGAATTTTCAGTCAGACGAAATTTTGTCCGAAACGTTACCATTTTATTTTTATTATTATTATTATTTATTTTTTTATTTTTTTGGTTACGTAATTTTTTGTGGTTTCCTTTTATATATTATTCTTGTACCGTGACTCAGGATTACCTTGAATTGTGACAATATTGATTATGATAACTATGGTAATTACAGCACATTGATAATTGTGGGGGGGGGGGGAGGTGCGTGTGTGTTCATTCTACCCTCCTTTCATCAGCTTTCTTTAATGTACCTCAAGCCATCTTCGACATTCGATATAATAATTTCTCTAAACCTTATAGATCTCATTCTATGCAGGTATTCAAGGCCAACCTTGCGCGCAACCTCAGGAAAAGAGAAACTGGCACCTCGCACTAAAAAACCCTGGAGTATTTCCATTTCTTTTTTTTTTTTCTGCCAATCACGTGACGTTTATATACATACGCTTATATATGTTTGTTTCTTAAATTTTGTATTATTTCTTTCTTTTTTTTTTGGGGGGGGGTGCATTTGATAAACACCTCATTATTTTTTCTTTCTTTTTTATGACTTGTGTGAGTCCGTGTGAGTTGCCAGCTCGTTAAATTTCCTGCGTATTGTGAGATTCACATTTTTGTGAAGACATGAATGAGAAGGATTATCTTCACAATACGAGATGTATTTAACCGGTTTCGAATATATCTTCATCAAATATACTGGAAACTGGTTAAATATATCTTATATTGTGAAATTCATTATCATTCATACCTCATTTTCTCTTATATTGTAAAGATATTCATCCTTATTCATATTTTCTTTATTTTTTTATTTATTTTTTTACATTTATTGCCATGAATAAATTCCATTCTCATCTTCCTCAAAATACATCACGTCATG
>NW_020872450.1:749510-754404 GCF_003789085.1 Penaeus vannamei
CCATCACAAAGAAGGTCCGCTGTATTAAACTCTGCTTATTTGCATTTGGGTTCTTAAAATGAACTCCGCTCTGAATTTCTATTTTAAATCTGTTAACGGACGCTGGAGGGAGGGCAGAGAGAATGCACGTGCTGAAATATTTTATTATATATTATTTATTGATTATTATAATTATTAAGTTATATTATATTATTAATATATTATTATTATATCATTATTATTTTATTATTATTATATCAGATATTTATAAATTTAATCGTTTATACATGATTATGCACATATATATATTTGATTTCGACATTGTCTATTATTGTTATTATTATCACGCATCATCATTTATCGATCTATATTATCTTAATTGTTATTATTATAGTATATTGTTGTTATCATTATTCATATTATTTTTGTTATTATTATTATATGTTATCATTCCATTATCATTATTCAATTATCATGTTCATTATCTTACAGTAGTAGAGTAGTAATACACACTCATCCTCATTCATTGCCTACTATATTGAAGTCGTTATTTTTTTTTTTCTTATCAATCGTATCAATTACAAATCAATATCTTTATTTTTATAATTATAATTATATCAATTATCATATTATCTTCATCGCTCCATCATCTATCATCATCATCATCATCATTGTCTATAAATTATCCAGAATTTCAGATTAATCGGTCAGAAGATTTGTGCTTATTATAGTTGAGAAAAAAAATTACGTTTTTTTCTTTCTTTCTTTCTTTCCTATTTCCATTCTTTCCTTTCTTTCTTCTCCCCAGAAAGAAAATCCAGAGATGGAAGCCAGAAATGCACAAAAAATGCTTAAAAGATATGAAAAGTGAATAAGGCCAAATGCAGATAGTTCTTTCCAAAGAGAAAGCCAAGTGTCTGGCATTTTGATAATTATGTCTATTCAGGAACACTCCCTCAGCCTCGCGTTCTCATCCCCTTAAGTGAACGTCAGCAAGACTTCTGATATTCATTGCTTTAATTGGATGGTGGATCTGTGGATAAGATGGTCGGGGATCAAATGGGTGGATGAGAAGACTTTGATATTTCATTTTTAATTGGATTGGATTTGGTCGGTATCTGTGGATGAGAATAGAAAAGAAAATGGTTCATGACTGGATAAAAGACAACAGCAGGAAAACAAGTCTTTGTAATGTGCAATATTGAATTATTAGCAGGTGTGTAGTGGTGGTTATATTTGTTGTGTTTTGTGTGTCGTGTTTGTCATGCGTGTGTGTGTGTTGTCGTGCGTATGTGTGTGTTTGTGGGTGTTGTGTTCTGTTTGTGTGCTGTGTGCGTTAGGCGTACTGAAGTTTGCGTGCATCGCTTCGGTACAATAGCGCATTCCCTGCATGGAGTGCGTGCCTCGTCCGTGCATGCTGTAAGTTGATTGCCGTCAAAACACGCAAGTCGAAAAACCAAAAGTCGAAAACCTCCATCCACTCTCGTCCCATCCCTCGCCGTCCTCGTTTCCCCTTCCCTCAGCTCTCCCTCCACTCCACAGCCTTCTCGCCTGTATGGGCCAACCGTAGCTCACGACCTATCACTCCGTACCTCACGGAATCCCTCCCTTCCATTGGGGTCCCTCCCCCCCGTCTCTCTCCGTGCTTCTTCCCGTCGCTCCTCAGCCGTCCTCTCGCCTCTCTCCCTCTCACTCTCCAGTAACTCGTCCCATCGCGGGTCCACAGCACAGGTTCGCGTGTCCCCTCCCTCTCCCATCCCTCTCTCCCCTCCTCCTCACTTCCCTAGTCCTCCCCCCTTCTCTCCCCTCCTCTCCCCCCCTTCCGCAGTCCTCTCCCTCCGCCTCTCCTCCCGTTTCCCACTCACCTCCGCTCCTCCCCTCCTTCCTCCCCTTCCTCGGCCTCCCTCTCATCTCCTGGCTCCCACCCTCCCACACCCTCTCCCTCCCTCCGCTCCCTCCCTCTTCCTTGTCCCCTCCAAAAAGGCCGGCCAAGTCCTCCCGGATAAGACGGAACTCTGGCAGCAGGAGCAAGCGGGCATTGTCAGGACGCCGCGCGGAACCTGACATATGCTTAAATGAGGGTCGTATACGAGAGACACGACAGGGTAGGGACAGAAGGCGCAGGTAATATTGACTGAGACCATCATCAGGTACTCGTTCCGGGGCGGGAAGGATATCGGTGAATAATACATCAGGCGAATGAAGGGGGACACACAGATGATGTAGATGATGCGTATGAGTCATTAGTAAGTTTTTTTCTCTCTCTCTCGCTATTAAGGGTTGGGGATTCGAGTGAATGTACGTTGCTCTTCATTTCCTCTTTTTCTTTTCCTCTTTTTTCCTTTTCTTCTTGTTTCTCCTCTCCATACTATCCTTATTATAATCATTTATCTATCATTACTTATTCTTTTCCTTCCATTATTGTACACTCTTCTCCTTCCTTTTTCTATTATCTCCTTTTTTCTCCTCTATACTTATTCTAATTCGTCCGTCTCTCTTCTTGGTTATCACATTAATCAGTTATATTAATTGATTACTATTATATATTAATTTATTATGATTATTGTCATTATCATTTTCTAATCATCAGTATTATTCATAATCATTATATACATTACCATTATCATTGTTAGCTATCATTATAAGTATTATCTTTTCTCATTTCATTATTATTCATTATCATCATCATTCTTATTAAGTGTTTATATCTCTTATCATTATTGTGCATTTGCTGTTGGTAATGTGTCTTAACATTGTCATTGTTGTTATAATGTTAGTCATTATCCTTACTACATCATTATCATTAATTATCATTCTCGTCACACATCCATTACCGATCATATCTGTTATGCACTAATAACATTCTTAATCACTATCCATTATCACTCATATTATATCAGTATATTCTCTCTCTTACTTCACCTTCCTTATTTTCTTATACTTTTCCTTCTCTCTGCTTCTTCTTCTCTCTTCTTCTTTTTGTTCGTCTTGTTCTACTCTCGCCTCGCTCGCTCCTCCTTCTCCTCCCTACTACTTTGTGTATGTGTGTGCCGCATGCTTGGTGCATGTTTATCTACCCGAACATTGCATCTTGTTCGAACAGCAAGTAGTACTCTCTAGCGAGCGAACAATAGCGTTTCGAAGCTTCATTCACTGCCCACCACTTCCTCAGTCCGCGCGCCCTATCACGACGGCCTTCGACAATCAGCTCATACCACAGTACTAGCTCCACAACAGGTGACTGCCTCCGTGCCTTTCGGGTGCTGTCGCGAGGCCCTTCCACCATCAACGCAATCCCGTCCCGAGCTTAGACTGACTCCCAGTTGAGGCAGAATGCCAACTGGACAGAAATTGACAACAGCCAGGCATCGACCTCCTCCATCAGACGTGAATGCCTCACCGCCTGACTTGACCTGTGCCTTGGAATGTCATGTTCCGTTTGCACGTGAATGTAGTTTGGGAAGGTTCGTGTATCATTGTTGCTGTTTTTTCTTCTTTTATTCCTTTTTTTCTTTTTCTTCTTTTTGTTATTGTTCCTTTACTGTATTTTCTTATGATGAATGGATTTCGGAATTTTTGCATTATTTTATGACATCATAGGCGTATTACAACCGTGTGAAATTTCATATACTGCCTATGGTACACTGTTTTTTTCCTGAACATTGGCATTTCTGCACAAATGCATGACGGTCTGTAGTATACACATACACAGACGTTAAATGATACATACAGAGCAATATAATACTCTGGCTTTTATGACTTTGAAGACAGATGTCAACATGAATGCAAATTCTCTCTCTCTCTCTCTCCTCTCTCTCTCTCTCTCTCCTCTCTTCTCTCTATTTATATATATAATATATATAATATATACATATATAATATTATAATCATATATATATATATACTAGTTGTGTGTGTGTGTTGTGTGTGTGTGTGTGTGTGTGTGTGTTTATGTGTGTGTATTGTGTGTGTGCCTATTATATATTATATAATATTATATATATATATATATATATTATACATATATATGATTATATATATATATAATATAGATAATATACTATAATATCCTCCCTCATCCCCGATTCCAATCCCTCCCACTCCCCACTCCTCTCGACTCTCTCTTTCTTTCTCTCTCTCCCTCCTCCCCCTCTCTCTCTTCTCTCACTCATCTCGTCTCTCTCTATTCTCCCTCCCACTCTCTCTCATTCTCTCTCTCTCTCTCTCTCATCATTCTCATTCTCTCTCTCTTCTCTCTCTCTCTCTCTCTGTCCGTCAGTCTCTCTCCTCTCTCGTTCTCCTTCTGCTCTCTTTCTCTCCTTCTCTCTCTCTTCTCTCTCTCTCTCTCTCCTTCTTCTCCTTTCTATCTCGTCCTTCTCTCTCCTCTCTCTCCTTCTCTCCTTCTCTCTCCTTCTCCGTCTCCTTCTCCTCATCCTTCTCTCTCTAATTCTGAGATATTAGTACGGTTATAACGAGGATCATCCCTTGAGAAATGCGGTAAAAATTCATCTGAAATTATAGACATAAGAATATCTTTATTTAAAGAGATTAGGATAAAGTCAAGTTATTAGCGCGTTAAAGTATTTAATTTGATGTTGCCTCAATGCATGTATATATTTTGAATTGGTAGGCATCTTCGCTATCGTATATTGTCTTCTCTAATATGCGTTCATATCCTTTATTTTCTGTTGTAGATTTTCATATTTCATTTTTGTTTCTTTTCTTTTTTCTTTCTTTATTCATTATTGCATACGAATTGATTCTAATCTATCTATCTTCTATTATCTATTCTATCTATCTATCTATAATATAATAAAATATTATATATATAATATATATATATATAATATATATATACAGATTATATTTAATATATATATATATAAAATATATATTCTGCTGGCTACTCTATCTG
>NW_020872451.1:2500-5000 GCF_003789085.1 Penaeus vannamei
GTCTAAGAATGTCTCCGAGACAAAGACTCAGCAATAGTTTTCTTAAGAAATCTATACGCGAGATCTCCAATATTGGCGTGAAATCCCCGTAGGTTTACTGACTATTTTCGTTTCGTTTTCTTTCCTCGTTGGGGTCGTTTGGTGGGCGCCGCCCGGAGTGAGTGCCATTGAGCCCACGAGGCTGAAGCTGGGGAGTGCGAGGGAAATACAGACCCGCTCGGTGCGGCACAGCCCACCTGTGTTTTGTGGGATAGTGCTGTTGCCAGTGAATACTCCTTAATGCAGCTAAAGTTTCCTCATTGCACCACTTCAGAGCCTCTGTCAGTTGTTGTTGCCTCGGGTCAGCAATTCTTTCCCGTTTTGTGTTGTGCGAAAGAGGCCATTCCACTCGGAGTGACTGTGCCATATATATATATGTATTTATAATATATAATATATTATATATATATATATATATATATATATATATATATATATATATATATATATATATATATACAAGCAAGACACTTTCCGAGTGTCGTTCACTCGGAATATCGAGTGAGAACTAGGTTGGTTCTTGCCGATTTGTCTTTTGTTTACCTGGCGACGATGTGGCGGCATTTGTTGCCTATTTTCCTGACTTTGAGGCTTGATCAGAATTGGTTCTGCTGCCCCCGTGGTCATTGGGCTTGGCGAGGAATTCCGGATGAAAACCTTCCGTCTTTAAGGATCTTTGATTTCTTCGTTTTCTCGGAAGCCGCCCAGACGTGCCCTTCGTCGCTCTCATCGATACACTTCTCCCATTCCTCGTCGATTTTATCTGCTGATGGATTTCCTCCTCGCCGGCCGGGGTCACCATGACAGCAAGAGCACAGGCGAGCAAATCTCTTTTCTCTGGGAGTTCCTCGATGATATTCCTGAATGAGTTCAGCTGAATCTTCGTGGATGACAACTACCTTTGGCAGATTCTTGACCAGTGATGTTAAATGCACAATAGAAGGTTTACTCATGTCTTCTTCCTCTTGTTCATGAGGATGAGAAGAAGCATCAGCGACGGTGACTACTACGCTAGAGTAGAAAAGTCTTCGTGTGATAACTGAGGCGTCCTTCACTTCACGGTTTTCTGTAGTTAAGAAGGATTTCATTTAAGGTCTGTGTTTGGTAGCATTTTCTCAATTTTCTTTCTCTCTCCCTCTCTCTCTCTCTTCTCCTCTCCTTCTTCTCTCTCTTCTCTCTCTCTCTCTCTCTCTCTCCTCTCTCTCTCTCTCTCTCTCTCTCCTCTCTCTCTCTCTCTCTCTCTCTCTCTCTCTCCCTCTCTCTCTCTCACTCTCTCTCTCTCTCTCTCTCTCTCTCTCTCTCTCTCTCTCTCTCTCTCTCTCTCTCTCTCTCTCTCTCTCTCTCTCTCTCTCTCTCTCTCCTCTCTCCTCTCTCTCTCTCTCTCTCTCTCTCTCCTCTCTCTCTCTCTCTCTGTCCCTCTCTCTCTCCCTCTCTCTCTCTCTCTCTCTCTCTCTCTCTCTCTCTCTCTCTCTCTCTCTCTCTCTCTCTCTCTCTCCTCTCTCTCTCTCTCTCCCTCTTCCCTCTCTCCCTCTCTCCCCTCTCCCTCTCTCCCCTCCCCTCTCTCCTCCCTCCTCCCTCCTCGCTCCCTCGTTCCCTCCCTCTTTACCTACTTCACTACTCCTCATACCCTCTCTCTCTTTCTCTTTCTATCTATCTCCTCCTCCCCCCCCCTTTCTCTCTCTCTTCTCTCTCTCTCTCTCTCTCTCTCTCTCTCTCTCTCTCTCTCTCTCTCTCTCTCTCTCTCTCTCTCTCTCTCTCTCTTCCCTCCCTCCCTCCCTCACTCCCTCTCTTTCTCTCCCTCTCTCCCTTTCTTGCTCTCTTCCTCTCTCCGTCTCTTCCCCTCTTCCTCCTTCTCTCCCTGCCTCCCTCCTTCCCCCTCTCTCTTTCCTGCACATTCAATGGAAACCACTTACAATGTAATTATTTTCACATTACTCTCAACACGAAAGGAGTTCATTGCCTCCCGCCTTAAACAATATGAAACCGAAGGAGCTAATACGCTCTACATCATTCGTTTCTTTCTGTAAAGCATCGTCGCAAATAACGAAGATATCTGAAAGCGATATCTGATGGTGGGAAAAAAATGTTACGAGTGTGAAGTTGTGTTTTTGTTGTTGTTGTTGTTGTGTTGTTGTTTTTTTAGTTGTGGAAGAATCTAAGGTTGTGTGTGTGTTTTTTTGTTTTGTTTTGTTTTGTTTTTTAGTTGTGGGAAGAATCTAAGGTACGAAATTTTATTTTGATTGTATACATGTTACTTAAATAAATGGTATGTAGTTTATAGGAATAATATTGGTATATATGAATGTTACGTAAATTGTGTGCAAATATGCAAATATATGAATATCATGCAGATATTACACATATATTAAAGTTATATAAAAGTTATTCAAATATTACATACATGATTTGTATATTTCGTATTTAACATTTACCGCATTGATTTTACACATGCTATACTCTA
>NW_020872451.1:27817-45317 GCF_003789085.1 Penaeus vannamei
TTAAGAAGGGCAATGAACAAGAAAGTAACTCATCAGAATCTGACCTTACACATTGTTACTGTAATCTGATATTCATATATGAAAATGAATGGTTCAATTCATTATTGACGTCCGTTTTCTCTATCATCTAATGTAGAGAAAACGGCAGAAAGCTGCTACAGAAAAGAGACCAGCTCTGCCTGTCGCCCCTATTTGTGTATCTTTCCACCGGACCCACGGGGTAGGTGCTGCCCACTTTGGGAGCCAGTGATATAAAGGTTAATCGCCGCAAAGTGCAGCCAAATTACTGAAATTCGTCTGCCATTTTCGAAGACCTTTACATGCAATCTTGGGTCTTTCTTGAACGGTCGCATTGCACCATCTTTCCCGTTGAAACAGCGACCCGGCCTGCACACCACTCGCCATGGCCATGTTTGTTTTGCTGTTTGAATGTGTGTTTACATCCTAGTGCACATGTTTTCTGCGCATATTGCGAAATGCACCAGTACTAATCAGAAGTGACCACTGACCACGGGCATGATAGACAACAGACACGACATGACGTATGGTATGACGATATGAGGTATATTGGTTTGGTTTCTCTGGGTTAATTCTTATGTACTGTTAATGGCGTCGAGTTAGGAATGTAGAAAATAATGATATCTTTGAATAAGTATATGGTATTAATATTTTTTTATTCTTTTATGAGAGCATGCGCAATACTAGTCAATATAGAGAATGTAAATCATTAAACAACATTTTCCTAAAGCAATATTTTTTTCTAATTTTGTGTTCTATAAGATCCACCACTTACTATCAAAAGCAAGCAATACTAATTATTATTGTTATTGTTATTATTATTATTATTGTTGTTGTTGTTGTTTTAAAAAGCATTCTGCTCGGTATGTATGTGAAATATGAGTGAAAGTATAATCGTATGAGCACCTCTAACTTCTGTCTAACAATCTAAAAGATATAAATTAAATATTCTAAAGGTGTTTCTAGTTTGTGAAGTTGCTTTCTCCATATCAGCAGCTGAGCTATAAACCATGAAAAATACATAGATCACTGTATCACAAACATTATTAGACAACTGATAATTTTGGGGAAAAAATAACGGAAAGAATGATGGAATCTATTGCAAGCTGAAAAGAAGCAGAACTTTTTATACGAAAATTTCGTAGATCTGCGGTTGATGTTCCTGTAACACAGTGAAATTAGCCTCCTCTTTCAAAGTTACTATTGAGAATAACCAGAAAAGATGATATGTAAGTGCCTTTTCGTTATTTCATCTTCTTCCAAAATTAAACGCAAAATCTGAATACAATTTTGACTCTTCGACTCATCGTATCTTTCCAGATACTTAAGTAGGTTATAGTATTTAGTTTTCGTTTTTTTTTTTTTTTTCCTCAGCCCATTATTTAGCTGTATTGATTGAGTTCTGCCATCTTACATTATGTAATTATTTATTCCCATTTTCTACGTTTTCTACACATTAAATTTACGTCCGTGTCCCCCATTAAATTTACGTCCGTGTCCCCCTGCACACTTTTCTCAATGGTTGCGAGAAACGTTCGAATAAGAGAGGCTCTGAAAATATTACCTGTTTTTGTTTCTGAAAATGTTACGTTTTTGGTTTATTTGTCTTTCATCTCATCCAATTCGCAAACTTCCTTCACTCACTTTGGCTTTCATTCTTTTTGATCATACTTGTGTTTTCTTTTCTCATTTGTTCGTTTTTTAAGTTTATTTTAGGAGTTTTTTTCTTCTTATGTGACAATTTTAAAATGGTCCATCGTTCGTTTCTATCCTGATTTATAAGGCCTGTCTATTTTCATCTAACTCAATTTATCCCAGAATATACCATATTGATTGTTGCTACGAACTTTAAGTGGGTTTCAATTGGTTTTATTTAGTCCCCTTTTTATGTAACAAATTTTTTATCATCTATCGTTTGTTTGTTTTTTCCCTTTAAGTCAATTTACCCAAGAATATGCCATTTCGTAAGCTGTTGTGAACCGGTTGTGGGTTGTGATAATGAAAGAATCGTGTCTTTTCCACTTAAAGTTGTCAAGGAAAAATAGTCAGCATTCTTCACGTGAGTTGTAGTTTGTTCTTTGTTTATTTATACTTATTTATTTATTTGTTTGGTTCTGATTCTCGTTTTTTCTCGTCTCTCTTACTCTCTTTCTTTCTCTCCCTCTTTCTCTCTTTCTTTTTCTCCCTTTCTTTCTTTTTTAATTTTATTTCTTTCCTTTTTTCTTGTTTTTTTTTTTTTTTTTTTAAGAATGGAAGAACCAGATAGCGCAGATCCAAATGAATTTTGAAATCAGCCAATCTTACTTTGTCTTTAGTGCGATTTTCATAACTTTTTTCTTTTTATCTATCTATATATCTTTTTCTGTTTTTGTTGTTTTTGTAGTTTATTGGCTATCTGTCTTCTTTGTCTGAATGGCTGTCTGTATTTATCTGTCTACCTCATCTCACTCACTCTCTCTCTCTCTCTCTCTCTCTCTCTCTCTCTCTATCTATCTATCTATCTATCTCTATCTCTATCTCTATCTCTATCTCTATCTCTATCTCTATCTCTATCTCTATCTCTATCTCTCTCTCTCTCTCTGTCTCTCTCTCTCTCTCTCTCTCTTCTCTCTCTCTCTCTCTCTCTCTCTCTATCTATCTATCTATCTATCTATCTATCTATCTATCTATCTATCTCTCTATCTATCTCTATCTCTATCTCTATCTCTATCTCTATCTCTATCTCTATCTCTATCTCTATCTCTTCTCTTTTCTCTTCTCTTTCTCTTTCTCTCTCTTCTTCCTCTCTCTCTCTCTCTCTCTCTCTCTCTCTCTCTCTCTCTCTCTCGTTCAGACACAAACACTAAATATGAATATGAAAGAAAAAAGGGTCTGTGGATTCGGCGATGATGCAAAGAACCATTTGTCTTCTTTTTTTCTGTTTATGGCGTCATTCAAATATTTGTCGGACTAGCGTTTAAAAATATGTGTTATTATTGTATCTCTAAATATATACACGTTCATCCTCGCTTCCGTGTGTGTTTTTGATAACGAATGTTGATTATACCAGCTAAGGAATGGATTAAAAAGACACAAATCGTGTAACGGACTTTGCAATGAAATCTCTATCAAAATTCTAAGAATTCAAGGAGTAAACTGGACCAAAGAAAGCAAACACTGATCAATTTTCTGGCGTTGTTGATCATTCTGACACGTCGATGGCAGCGACAAGAAAGAAAATGGGAGAGAGGTTGTTCTCCATTGAGCAACACATATTCTATAGAAAAATCGATGTAACATGTTCTCGGGCTCGGAATCCTTCATTAAACTGTACGCCCAAGAACAAAAGGTAATCGACAGGCTTATGTTTCCAAATATGGGCTATTGAAGACCCGGTGCTTATTCACAGAGAGGGGGGGGGGGGGGGAGAGCGGCAACAGTGGACGATCGCTGTGCCCTCTGTAGGCTGTGTCTGGAAACGTCTCTGGCGGGGAATGTCGACCAATTTTTGACCGGGTTGTGCATACGTTCGAAAATTTATGTTGAAAAAAGTATGAAAGTTAAGACAAATATACATAAATCATAGGTTATACACCAGGAAAGTCCATCAACTTTACGTTTAATTGATATTCATGTTACGTTACGTTAAATATCTATGCATAACCAGGGACAGGATATATAAGGATTAGAGTCCTCTAGGTGTATCTGATATCCGGAAATACACTACAAATTGCTCGTCCAGACTAAGCGAGTTGTAACACGAGTTTAAAAACATGTGAACCACTGAAGTCAACAAAGGAAGATGAAAGAGCGACACGAAGCATATCCCAAACACGCCCAGCAACGACCGTATCGCCAGACAGGAATAACAAAGTATTACAGCCATGTCAAAGAATATTGTTAGTGCTCCCAAAGGCAACTGCCTGTCGCTCCTCCCAGCGTCTTAGCAGAAGCAGTACTGACCTACTAACACCATCTGTAAATCAATATTGCCAGCTTGTGATCAACCGTCGTGGCAACACCTCAAGAAGGAAAGAGTGCTGTAATCCTCAACCAAAGTGTATATTGACAAGAGAATTCTCGTCTCCATTCTTGATCTGTTGTGACTTACTTTAATTAAGAAGGATGGGAGAGCGAAGAGAAAGATGTAGAGACGGGAAGAGGAAAAGGGGAGAGGGGAGGAGGAAAGAAAGAAGAAGAGGAAGGTCACAGATAAGGCATACGAGAGGAATAGGAAAGATGGAGGTAGAGATGAATGAAAAAGAGAAAGAGTGAAGGGAAGAGAGAGGAGGAGGAAGAGGAAAGAGAGAGCGAGAGATAGGAAGAGTGAAGAGATGGGAGAGGAGGAAAAAGGAGGAAGGCAGAATATGGAGATGCAGGCATAGAAGGAGGGGGAAATGAAAGAAGAGGAAGAGGAGGAAGAAGGAGAGAAGGAGAAGAAAATTGAGCAAGTAGAGTCAAACAAAGGGCTAGGGAAGGAGAGAAGGAGAAAAAGAGGGGGAGGAAAGAAAGATAAAAGGCAGGTTTAGCGGGAAGGAGGGAGGGAGAGGAGGAAGGAAGGCAGAAAGGCATCAGAAAACAAAAACGGAGGATAGAAGCAAAGGGGGATAAAAAGGAAGAGGGAGAGCAGAAGAAACGCCAAAAAGAAAGAAAAAAGGAGTAGAGAGAAGAAAGAGAAAGGGAGAGACGTAAGAAGGAGGACAGGAAAGAGGAAAAGAGAAAACGAAGGAAGAAGAGCGGGAGTAGGAGGAGGAAGGGAGAGAAGGAGTAAGAAGGGCGGAAGAGGTACCAGAAGGAAGGAGGGGGAAAAGGAGGATGTAGCATGAAGGAGAAAGGGGAAGGCGAACGAAGGAGAATGGGAGGAAGGAGGAAGGGAGAGTAAGAGGAAGAAGGAAAGGAAAGTAGTAGGAAGGAGGAAGAAAGGAAGAAGAAAATAGGAGAAAGGGAGAGTGGGAGGAAGGAAGAGAGTAGGAGGAAGAAAGAAAGGAAGAATAGCAGAAAGGAGGAAGGGAGAATAGGAGAAAAGAGAAAGGGCGAGTAAGAGGAAGGAGGAAGAAGGAAAGTGTAGTAACAGGAAGAAAGGAAGGAGGAAAGGAGAGGAAGAGGAGGTAGGAAAAGAGCAGGAGGAAGGGAGAGTAAGAAGATCAGCGGGAGAGGCACCAGAATGAGGGAGAAAGGGGAGGCGAACGAGGAGAGCGGGAGTAGCAGGAAGGAGGGAGGGGCGGGGTGGGGGGAGGCACCCGGCGGCCATAAAGGCGCGTGCGAAAGGCGTCTTCCAGATTGCGCTCGAGGTCCCGCGGCAGCACTTCGGAGGCGCGGCGGCAGCAGCTCGACCTCCGCGAATCAGGAGTCGTTACCTCCGTGTCATTACGCCCTGCACGACCTCTGACCTCCGACGCCCGGCTTCTGGCCTCTGATCTCTAGTTCTTGAGTTTTGACCTCTGAGCTACCTCTGACTTCTGATTCCTGGCCTCCGACCCCCAACCTCTGACCTCCAGCCCCCTTTCCCATGGCTTTACGTCTGACCCTGGCCTGTGACCTCCGAACCCATATCTCTGACCTTTGACCTCCGATCCTTGGTTTCCGGCCACTGACTTTTGACTTCTGTGTATTTGAAAAGTGAAAAACACGTAGCTTCTGACCTCTTACCTCTGAAGTGGGCGTGGGAGGGGGAGGGGATGGTTTGATATACGTTTATGTGTGTGTCTGCTCGGATGTGCACATAAGTGTTGTGTTGTGTGTGTGTGTGTGTGTGTGTGTGTGTGTGGTGTGTGTGTGTGTGTGTGTGTGTGTGTGCAAGTGTATATGTGTGTGGGTGTGTGTGTGTGGATGGATGGTGGTGTGCGTATTGTGTGGTGTGTGTCCGTCTGTTTGCATATGGAATGCACGGTTGCATACGAAGCCCGTGTATCCCTGAAGACGAAGGCGAACCCGCGACCTGCGCAACGACAGACCCTCAACCAGGCCATAAAACCAGATCTGTGAGGAGAGCGAAAGTACTCCTGTTAATAAAACAAAAGAGCATCGGGCAGTCACGGGGGGAAAATAAGGGAAGGGGGGGAGGAGGGAGGAGGGAAGGGTATGGAGGAGGGAAGTGAATGGAGGGGAAAGGGGAGGAGAGAGGGAGGGTAAAAGGAGTGGAGAGAGGGAAAGGGAGGAGGAAGAAGAAAGGAGGAAAGAGAGGAGAGGGGAGGATGAGAGGGAGGGAGGAAGGCGAGAAGCAAAGAAGAAAGAAGGAGGGAACAGAGGCGAAAGGGGAGGATAGGAAAAGGAAATGAGGAGGGAAGGGGTAAGGAGAGAGAAGAATAGGGGTTAGAAAGGGAGACGGGAAGATCTGGCTTTGACTGTCTTGACACACTGGCCTGTTGACCTGCCGAACCCATATCTCTGACCTTTGACCTCCGATCCTTGGTTTCCGGCCACTGACTTTTGGACTTCTGTGTATTTGAAAAGTGAAAAACACGAAGCTTCGACCTCTTACTCGGAAGTCTCGAAGAAAGGAGGAAGTGTGGCGGAGGGGAGGGAGGGATGGTTTGATATACTTTATGTGTGTGTCTGCTCGGAATGTGCACATAAAGTTGAAGGCTGTGGTGTGTGTGTGTAGATGATGCTGTGTGTGTGTCGTGTTTTGTGTGTGTGTGTGTGTGTGTGTGGAAAACAACTTGTGTGTGGAAATGGATGGGTTTGCGTATGTGTGTGTGTGTGCCGTCTGTTTGCATATGGAATGCACGGTTGCATACGAAGCCGTGTATCCCTGAAGACGAAGGCGAACCCGCGACCTGCGCAACGACAGACCTCAACCAGCCATAAAACCGATCTGTGAGGAGAGCGAAAGTACTCCTGTTAATAAAACAAAAGAGCATCGGGCAGTCACGGGGGAAAAAGAAGGGAAGGGGGGGGAGGAGGGAGGGAGGAAGGGTAGGCGGCTGGAAGGGGAAGTGAATAGAGGGGAAAGGGGAGGAGAGAGGAGAGGGTAAAAGGAGGTGGAGAGAGGGAAAGGGAGGAGGAAGAAGAAAGGAGGAAAGAGAGGAGAGGGGGAGGATGAGAGGGAGGGAGGAAGGCGAGAAGCAAGAAGGAAGAAGGGGGAACAGAGGCGAAAGGGGAGGATAGGAAAAGGAAATGAGGAGGGAAGGGGTAGGAGAAGAGAAGAATAGGGGTTAGAAAGGGAGACGGGAAGAAGGGTGGAAGGGAGAAAGGGAGAGGAGAAGCAGAAGAAAAGAATGAAGAACAATGAGCATAAGGAGGAAGGAGGAGGAGAGGAAGAAGAAAGAGAGGTGTGAAGGCCGGGGGAGGAGAGGAAGAAAAGCGAAAAGAAGGAAGGAGGACGAAAGACTGGGAAAGAAGAGATAAAAGAAAAAGGGAAATGTTATAGAAAAACGAGAAAACGAAAAAAATAGAAAGAAAGAGAAGAAAAAACTCAAAATTGATAAGAAAGAGAGAAAGAGAAAAAGGGGAAAATCGAAAAATTTAAAAGAGATAAATTTAGAAAGAAAATCTCGTAAAACGAAAAAGAAAGAGAGAACGATAAAAAAAAATCTCGAAATAAAACTAAAAATAAATAATATGAAAACGAAGTAAAAAAAAAAAAAAAGAGAGAGAGAGAGAGAGAGAGCGACGTCAGAAAACACAAGAAAGAAAAGAAAGAGAAAGAGCGGCGGTAGGGGGGAGAGGGGGAGGGGGAGAAGGAGAGAGAAGAATGCTAGGAGGGGGAGAGAGGAAGGGGGTCCAGGAAGGGGGAAGGGGGGGAGGGGGTGACAGGGATCTCGCGTGTAAAGGAGAAAATAAAACGAAGATTCCAGAACAGGAGGGACAAAAGACGCCGTTATATGGTGTGATAAAGTGAGTAATGATGATAGTCGGGGATGCTGACCGGCGCGGGGGCGATGGTGAGACGGGATGGTGACGGTGCTGGAAGGGAAGGTGAGGAAGATGATGGTGAAGAGGGGGAAGAGGGGATGGTGACGATGGTGGAACGGAAGGTAGGATGATGATGGTGAAGAGAGGATGGTGACGATGATGATGGTGAAGAGGGGATGGTGAAGGGAAAGTGAGGAAGATGATGGTGCAGGCAAGGACGGCGACGGTGATGGTGGTGATGGTGAAAAGGATGGTGACGATGTTGGAAGGGAAGGTGATGAAGATGATGCAAGCAAAGACGGCGAGGGTGATGATGATGAAAGTGATGGTGAAAAGGTGATGGTGACGATGGTGGAAGGCAAAGTAATGAAGATGATGGTGCAGGCAAGGACGGCGATGGTGACGATGGGAAAGAGGATGGTAACTATGGTGGAAGTGAAGGTGATGATGGTAAAGGCGATGACGATGGGAAGATGGTGAAAGTTATAGTGATGATGGTGGAAGTGAAGATGGTGACAATGGTGAAGGTGTTATTGCGTACAAATATAGCGATGGTGAAGGTAATGGTGACCATGGTGAATGTAGGCAATAGCGATAGTGTCATAGGTAATAGCTATAGTGCAGGTGGTGGTGACGGTGGTGATGATGATAGTGAAGGAATTACTACGTAAATAATGAAGATGAAGAAGCTGATGTGGTCCTTAACCCCCCAACAACGGAATTAATAATTGGCGAGCACCCATTATCGGGGTTGTCGGCGGCAGTTCCCCTGTTTGCGCCCGTGCCGTTCGGTCGGACACCATGAGGAACCTAAAACCTTACATACTGACATCATTTTAGAAACAATAATACAATAGAAAATCCGAGGACTCCCTTCCCTTTAAGAGCCACTGCCTAAGAGTCACAATATGCAAATGACAAAGACAAGGTCCGGGCGATGATCCGAAGGGGCGGGACCGGTCGCGTTTCGGGTCGTCCGCCACGCCCACAGCAGCCAGGGCGCGATGTCGGGCCAACCCATGTGGGCGTGGTGACGAGGATGGGGATTGTGATGGGGGTAGAGACGACGGTGGTGTTATTGTTTATGGGCGATGGTGATGGCGATGATGGTGATGATGACAGTTTTATTGCTTATAGATAATAGCGATGGTGAGATAATGGTGATTATAGTGATTATGGTGTCATTACTTACATATGATGGAGATGAAGATAATGGACACATCACACATCAATGATTGTGGTAGTGAAGACAATAATGACGATGGTAATAGAAGAAATGGTGAATGGTGGTGACATTCCCTTAGAGCAGTGGTTCCTAACTCCTTGGTCGCGACCCAAATGAGGGTCACCAGGGTTTTTCTGAGGGTTGCCAGGTCTTAAAAGAAGAATAAAAGAATCCATAGCTTATAGGTCAGTAAAAGTTAATGTTTTTTATTAACGCTTGTTTATTGAAATCCAATGCATTGGTAATATAAATCTATGAAAGTATAAGATAACGTAAGCTAATATACATATGCAAGTATGAACTAATATGAAAATAGTTGGATATATTACTAAATGTTCACACATTTAGGGTCGCTAGCCCGGGAAAGACTGTCTTTAGGGTCGCACCCAAAAAAGATTGTGAAACACGGCCATCCACACGTCACTCCGCACGTGGTAGAACCAGATGGAGTCCTCGCCCTCGAGCTCCTCGCCGTCCCTCGTGAAGGATCTGTCGAGGAGTTCGAGTCGAGGCCGGAAACGGAGTGCGTGACGGAGCGGTTGGGGATGAGAGGGCGCGGCGTGCTTGGGAAGTGTGTGTGTGTGTGTGTGTGTGTGTGTGTGTGTGTGTGTGTGTGTGTGTGTGTGTGTGTGCGTGTGCGTGTGCGTGTGCGTGGCGTGTGCGTGTGTGCGTGCGTATGTGTGCGTGTGCGTGCAGCTGTGTCTGCTCATGTGCAGGAATACGATTTAAGCTCAAAGGTTAATACAAGTCCATAAGGCAGTTAGAATTTGAACCTGGGTGGTGCCATTGCCCGTGGCGCATACAGGAGACGGTATATGTAGGCCTATCTACATTCTGTTCTCTCTTCATTGCTCCTGTAATTGCAGTTAAGTATGTAATATCCAGTCCATCTGAATAAACAATAAAGACAGACATACATCAATCTCAATCTAGAGGCAGATATATACTTGAAATCACACATGTGCATTTCCTATCTGTGGTCACAGGTCCGGAGAAGACCCAACACTGGCCGTACTCGATAGGCCTGTACCCATTCTTCGTGTACTGCTGCAGAATCCTCGCTCCCCGTCCAGGCGAGGGGGCAACGCCGTCGTCGAAGGGTGTGCCCCTCTTCCCTTCCAGGATTCCTCTCTCGTCAGAAGGAGAGATGTGTGCATGTGTTAGCTTTGCCTGTTTATAAGAGGCGGGGTGTAAGAAATGTATTTCAGTTACGTGTATATGTGAAAGGAGAGAAATACATTTTAGTTTCATGCATTCGTTTAGCAGCTTCTCCATGTTAAGAAAGATGGAGAAGCTGCGTAGCTTAAATTGTGTGTATATTAGTTCTTCTGCCAATTAGTAATAGGAGAAAACGCGTACTTTTAGAAGCCAGGTTTGTTTATTGTATTGTATTGTCCTCAGAGGGATAGAGAACTTGTGTAAATTCGTTTTCGAAAAAGCTAGGACTAGTGTGACTTTTCCCTAATTATATTGTAGGCAAAATATATTTAAATTTGTTCACCGAAGTAAAGGATATGTGTCCTAATGTCTGCATTATGCCATTAGACAATTTAATCCCACCATCCAAAACGCTATGATCTCTTTTCCTACAGCTTGAGCTAAAGAGAACTTAGACTTCTTTAGAACTCACCGCCGCAGAGATGGCTCGCACGGACGGGGTTTCAGCGCACGCTGTCGCCGATGCGGCTCAACTCGAGGATATGCACAGCAATGGAGGTCCATAAGGGTGCTTGTAGGTGTTAGTGAAAATCCTGCCTTTGTCATTCATCACATACTCTTCCAGCTTCTCTTCGTCCCCGAGGTAAACCTGATAATCTAGCGAGAAATTCTGTGAAATCAGAGAGAATGCAAAGGTTATAAAAAGAACAAAAGTATACTTATCTTCAAATCCCCTGTAGTACACAGTGGGTAACATGACCTGCAACCTCACTTAGGACTACGCACTGTACATGAGACTACACAGACAGGAAAATTGGTATCTTTACACCAAGGGTTGAAGAGGATGTAGCAGTCAGTCTCGTCGGTGTAGACGATGAGCCCCTGCCCCTGACCCGTGTCCCGGAGGCTTCAGCGGACTTCGGGCCTCCAGTCCCACCATTGCGTAGGCGAAGATGTACAGCTGTAACCCATACGGGGATGTCACTTCAAAAGGGAACGCAGTAAAATAATTCGCTGTATTCGAGCTTTTGGTAAAAAAAAAAAAATGAAAGGGTTTGCATTGAGACGGTACAGTTTTGTACGTGATGGTGATAAATCTTGTCTCATTGCATGTTCCGGGGGTATGTGACACCTAGGGTCACCAAGCTAAACTACTTGGAGTATCGTACTTTACAGCTACGTAGGGTTCTGTGCTGTTTACATTTTAAAGAACCAACACCATGCACTATACATCACACTCCAACATGCACCACAGAACATACACTACACACCAACATACACCAAACATCAACACTACACACTAACATACACTACACACCAAACATCAACATACAACACACAGCAACATACAACAGACACCAGCATACACCACACAGCAACATACATCACACACCAACTTACACCACACACCAACATACACCACACACCAACATACATCACACACCAACATACACCAATACCACACAACATACACCACACACCAACACCACACCCACCACCACACACCATACACCCTAGACAGAAATCGTTTCGGTATCCTCACACTCGCTCTTTCAAGACATCATTGCAATAATATCCTTTGCAACATCCTCAATCACTTTATCCTTTTGCAAGATCTCAGTGTTGATAAAGCATGTAGATGATTTATCATAGCGTCATGTACGTGGAGGGATGGGAGGAGGAAGAGGAGGAAGGAAGAAGGGGAGGAAGAAGGAGGAGGGTGGGAAGGGGAAGGTAGAGGGGGAGGAGGAAGGGAAAGGGGAGGAGGGAGGGAGAAGGGGAAGATAGAGAGGGGTAGGAAGAAGGGAGAAGGGGAGGGGGAAGAAGGAGGGGGGAGGAGAAGATGTAGAAGGGAGAGGAGAGGAGAAGGAAGGGAGAAGTGGAAGAAGCAGGAGCAGGAAGGGGGGAGAAGAAATAAACGAAAGGGAAAATGGGAATGCTGAGAAGAGGGCCAAGAAGAGGGAAGACGGGGAAGAAGATGAAGAGGGAGAAGACAGAAAAGGAAGAGTGGAATTAATTAAGAGAAAGGGAGAAGAATGGAGAAGGGAAATATGTGGGAAGAAGGAGAAGGGGAGAACGGGGGATTGGGGAGAGGCTATGAGAAATTAAGAGGAAGAGGAGAGGGAGCAGGAGGTGGAATGTAGGGAGAAGAGGATAGAAGAAGTGGGGAAGGACAGTAGAGAAGAGGATAGAGCGGAGAGAGGAAGGACGAAGAATAGGAGATGGAATTAAGGGAAAGAAGGAGAAAGAGGGAAGAAGGGGGTGGGCAAGGAGATAGGAAAGGGAAGAGAAGAGCGGGATGGCGAGCGAGCGAGCGAGCAAGAGAGAGAGAGAGAGAGAGAGAGAGAGAGAGAGAGAGCGGAAGAAACAGAATAAAAAGGAAACAGACGAAAATCCAGACAGAGAAAAATAAAGTGAGAGAGAGAGAAGCAGAAACATAGACAGCGCGAAAGAGATAGACAGAGAGAAAGAGAAACAGAGTCAACGAGAGAGACAGGGATCCCCGAGGCACAGTTCCCAGATTAATCACAGATCACTGTTGTTTGTCTACGATTTTCCTTCCGCGGATTTATGCCAACGATTCCCATCTCGGGCCTTGATGCATGGCCGTCCGGTGTGGCTTTACATTTTTATCTCAAAGTTGTATTTCATCCTTCGCGAGAGACGAATCTAACTATACAGCATTATTGCGATGGGGGAAAGGAGGGGAGGAGGAGGAGGAGGGAGGAAGGAGGGGGGAGGGGTAGTTGGGGAATTGGGAGGGGAGGTGGGGGGGGGGAGGACAGGGATGGGTTGGGGAGGTCTGAGTGAGTGACTGAGAGAGAGAGAGAGAGAGAATTAGATAGAGACAGATAGAGAGGAGGAAAATATCTAAAGTAGAGGAGGGGGAGAGGGGAATGGGATATCGTGGGGAAGAGGGAGAAAGAGTGGAGAAAAGGATGATTTTTTTTTTATTCATTTACTTGCCCATTCTTAATAATAATGATGATAATAATGATAATAATAATAATAATAATAATAATAATGATAATAATAATAATAATAATAATAATAATAATAATAATAATAATAATAATAATAATAATAATAATAATAATAATAATAATAATAATAATAATAATAATAATAATAATAATAATAATGCCAACAACAACAATGATACTGATAATAATAGTAATAATGATAGTGATTATCATTATCATTGTCATGTTTATCATTATCATAATAACTATTATCATTATTATCATAATAATCATTATCATTATTACTACTTCTATTACTATTATCATTATAAATAGTAGTAGCAGCACCAGTATTAGCAGTAGTAGTAGAAGTGGTGGTGGTAGTAGTAGTAGTAGTAGTAGTAGTAGTAGTAGTAGTAGTAGTAGTAGTAGTAGTAGTAGTAGTAGTAGTAGTAGTAGTAGTAGTAGTTGTTGTTGTTGTGGTGGTGGTAGAAGTAGTAGTAGTAGTAGTGGTGGTGGTAGAAGTAGTAGTAGTAGTAGTTGTGGTAGTAACAGCAGCAGCACCATCAGTAATAGTAGTAGTAGTAGGATCATTACCATCATCATTCTTTGTTATCATCATTGTCATTTTCCCACTTTCCTTCTTTCCCAACCTTTTCACGGACTTCGTTCCTCCAAATCCATGCTGGCTTCTAACGTCCTTCCTCGTCCCAACCCGCTCCTTTGCCGCGTCCGTTCGAAACCTGTATCTGGCTTCGAAATTGATTGAGGTTCCGGATACATGATTTTAATTCCACGAGAAAGACTCTTAGGAATTGGGCTAATCAGGTTCAGGCTCAGAGGGAGAAGTCGTTTTAATTAGATGGTAAATATTCTTTGGACTAATTAGTCAACTATGTGGAAAAATGGTTGTTCATTTTGACGATGTGTCCAACGTATTTCAGGGACATATTTCTTTCTCCTTTGTTTGTCTGCATGTTCTTTATTGCCTTATTTGTTTTCAAGAAATGCGTATCTCGAGTTGAACGCAATAATATATAGTAAATGGAATGGTTAAATGTGATCGTAGTCGAGTATTTATCATCCATTGGCAAACGACCCGAGAGGCGCTACCTGGCGGGCGATTGGGGATCCTTTGGTAAACTTCCGCTGGGCCAGTTGGAGAAATCCGTTGGAGCATCTTTTCCTTTTCTTTCTCTTTCACTTTTATTTTCTTATTTTCACTTTTATCTTTATTTCTATTCATTTGTGATCATGGCTTCTCTAAGGCCCAAAAGTTGCCAACATTGTCATTATCGGCAATGCCAGAGTAAAATTCCAGTGACTGTTTGGGTGGCGTACTGCGTGGAAAACCTGGATCCAACGTATAGCACATTAAGACCTTGCGCATTATTAAGACTCGACCTGAACGCGGGTGTCCGTTTTAAACAGATTTCCCGACTCAAAACTCAGGGACCGACGAGTATTTTCCATGTGCTCTTTGTACGTATGCCTTTGTTATCTTATTCCCAGTTTTGATTAAACGTGCTTTAAAGAGAGATTCAGAATATGTTATGTGTTACTTATGATGAGACCTTTTAAATGCATTGATGGTGTGGCGACGCTGTCCGGAGTGATGGTGAAGGTAATGTGGGCAAAATTGGGTGATGGTCGTTATAGTTATAATACTGATGGTTTGGTGATTGTGATGTTGGTAGCGATAGAAGTGATGATGATAGTGATGTTGCTAATCATACTGAGATACTTTTTCATTATTCTGTCTAGGCAATAACGCTGCAAATTCTTTTAACAAATGGATTAGTGTCTTCTTCAGTAAATCATATTATACATTAATGTTTGTTTTTCACCGATAGACCAGGATGACGAACTATAAAGGTATTTCGTTTTACTGTGTGTAAGAAGAGTTGTGTGCGTGTGTATGCGTTAGTATATTTTCGCGTATGTTTGTGCATACTCGTGGATTTGCGTGCATATATAATCGTGGATTTCTGTATCTTTGTGAATACTCATGCATTTGCGTGCTTCCATGTCTGTGTGTTTACCGCCTCTACCTCGCGGGCGCGGGCGATAATAATTCATTTTACAAGCCATTTGCACCGCGCAAAAATACATTCCTTTGTTTTCCACGCGTCGATAAACATGGGAGGATATCACACACCCAAGAGAGACTAAATTCCTCACAATTCCGAAAAAGGAAGCCCCTTGTTACCTGCGAAGTATTGTACGTTCCTGCTTTTGAATTCGTGTTTATGTATTTGCGCGGGAATGCTCGGCCGCGCGGATGTGTTCGTTTAAAACGCTCTATCCGATTATATAAGCGCGAGGTGTTCGAACCATTCGCTATGTACGGATATTATTGCCTCGTAAATGGAAGCTGCAAACAATAAATGACATGGGCGCTGTTGCATGCAAAAGACTTCCTTTTTTCGAGAGAGTTTTGCGAAAGGGAGGCGCTAGGTTCGCTTCGCTTCGTTTTGGCTTCGGGATTCGCTGTCTCCGTTTCGTTCGTTTGCGTCTCGGTTCATCCTTGTTTTGAATCAGTTAGTTGTCTCGGTGTTTTTCTCTCGGCAACAACAGTGATAATAATCATTACGAGAATAATGAAAATAACAATATAACAATAGGGATAATAATTATACCATTACTACTGCTGCTGCTGCCAGTACTAATAATAATAACAATATTGATAATAATAAGTCTGTATCTGCAGTGTCCTTATAATATGAAACCTCTTGCAATTCTTAGGCATGTTTTGTTCCTGTTTCAAGTCTAAGCTCCGCCCACACAGGCTTGCCAACCTGTCCATTCAGCTTGTTAACACGTTCGTCAATGAGAAACAAGGATTTACATGAATAATAGATATACACGTGTTTTGAGTTTTTTCAAGAGGCAGATAGATGAATAAACACTGTCCAAGTTTAGAGTCACAACTAGAGTAGGCTTAATACTTTCGATTATGTATACATTTTGATAGGTGGCAAGTGATCCTTTGAGTAAAGCTCCACATATGCAAAAAATATTATCATGTTTTTTGTTTCCATATAAATTATATCAATAATATAGATGATAACGATGATGATGATAATTGTAATATTATTGATGATCATCATCATCCATGAGTTTTCTTACGCCAACAGACTTGAAAAGTAATTGGTGCAGCAGATAAAGCTTATATTATTATTAATATTATTATTAATAATATTGTTGTTATTGTTGTAGTAATAGTAAAATGTTAATGATACTGATAAAAATATGAATAACAACATGGATTATGGTAGTAGTAGTAGTAGTAGGAGTGATCATAATGACAACAATGACTTACAATACTACCAATAATAATCTTATAATGATAATAGCGATGTTATTAATTCCTAATAATGATGACGATACAGTAATAATAATCCCATCATTATTATTGTTGTTGTCATTAATGATAACAATACTAACATCGACAATAATAATGATGATTTTCACAAAATTGACCAAACAAGCGCATGACAAGAGTTACAAACATCCGGCAACTGACCTAGCGACCTCGAGAGCTAAAATGGATCCAAGTTCTCTCAAGAGGTGACGGAATGAGTACTCGATACCCGCCCATTGCTCTCCACCTGATCTCCGTCATGATACCACGTTCCGCCGCACACATTTTTTTCTTTTATTGGGGGAGGAGGAGGTGGCTAAAATGGATCCAGATCTGACAGGGACGACGGGGTGAGTACTCAGCCCCGCCCATACCTGATCTGCGTCACCTCCGGAGCCTGATGACGGAATGAGTACTCCCCGCCCATTCCCTCGCTCTCCACCTGATCTCCGTCATGATACTTGGGACACGTTCAGATGATTGCGCCAACCCCCCCCCCCCCCACACCACACATTTTTTCTTTTATTGGGGGGAGGAGGTGGCTAAAATGGATCCAGATCTTTGAGTACTCAAACCCCGCCCATTCCCTCGCTTCCACCTGATCTGCGTCATGATCCTCGGAACGTTCAGCTGATTGCCCCCCCCCTTTCTTTTTTTGGGGGGGGTTGTGATGTCTTTTCGTAATTTTCGGTGCTAAGTGGTAGGGGTTGCGGTGGGGGAAGGCAGGAAGGGGGTGGAGGGGAGTAGGAGGGGGAGAGATGGGGTAGAAGTACCGGGTGGAGAGGAAGGGATGGGGGCGCTATTACGGGATGGTGTGGGTAGGGCTGGAGAGAGGAGGGGTGGGGGAGGGAGGAGGTGGGGGGAGGGCTTAGGAGTATAGAGAGAGAAGTGGCGAGGGAGAGAGAAGGGGTAGAGATAATGGGTAAGGTAAGAAGT
>NW_020872451.1:55317-57817 GCF_003789085.1 Penaeus vannamei
ACCCAACGTTCGCCAGGGCGGGCGAAGGGATCGCCAGGCGCTAACATCTTGCATTCCCGCTAAATCTAGCGCAAATTTGTTTACATCTGCAGTGCACATAACATAACCTGAACTTAATTGTTAACCTCGAGAGAAGACGAAAATGTTGTTTCCGCAATAGTCTCACTTTATACTATCACAAAGGAGTTAAAATTCAACTTTATGCTATAACAAAGAAGTTGAAAATAACTTTATACTATAAACAAAATTAACTTTATACTTTATGCTATACTACACTTTATACTATAACAAGGTTAGCTTTATGGCCCGTACTTTTAAAACCTTTTGCTTTTTTCTGGCGTTTTTTTTTTCATTCGCCGAAGCGCTAGATTTAGCAGGAATCCAAGATGTTAGCGCCTGGCAATCCCTTTCGTTCGCCAGGCCTGGCGAACACCTGCCTTAGTTTAAAAGTAAGGCTCCCTCACTCAGATGTTCGCCTGGCGAAGCTTCGCCAGGCGAACGCCAGCATTGGCGAAAGGTTTTAAAAGTACTTTATACTATACTATATCAACTTTATACTTTTATACAAAAAATAACTCTATACTTTAACAAAAGAGTTTAAAAATTACTATTTTACTATTCCTAACTGATATAAGATATTGAACTGTAGGCCTACAAGGGTATCATTAGACACGCCTCATTACAGGGCGGTGGAGCACTACAGCTATGTTTCTATAGCCAAAAGTAAACATGCCGCCATAAAAACACTTCTGGTAACATTTGTGAAAAGAACATTATCCTTACAACCAAAATAACAATAGCCTAAATCTAAATAAGTCATCTCGGGGGGTGGGGGTAGGGGTAGGGGGGTAGGAATACAGCTGATGTCTTGAGCTCTCGACTGGAACATCGAAGGTCTTGAAAAAAATACGTATGTACGTTATTTCATAATAAATTATGATTTTAAGATATTTTAGAATTTCAATGTGATTCCTACATCATATCATACACAAATATGTTACCAATTTATAATTTGAAAGCAAGAAATGGTATTCAAACAGTTCTCGCGCCTTTGCTTCGCCAGGCTGTTCCAATATGATCTTTCGCCGGCATGATTTTAAAAGTACGAAATTTCCGGATCGCCCGGCGAAACCTTTCGCCAGCCCTGGCGAAAGGTTTTAAAAAGTACGGGCCTTACTTTAATTGTATATTACAGCATGACCCGCCCGTCATGACCCTGAAGCCCTTTTCACTTGTATGAGGAGACAGCTTACTTTAATTGTAATTATGATAATCATTAACTTTTGTCATCCTTTTCCGTTTTCATTGTCTTTTTCCCATTTTATCATTTGTATTTCTTTTGTTCTAAAAATGTCCATTCTCTTAGGACCAAATGAAAGAAATAAAACAAATCAAAAGTAAAAGAACTAAAACCAAGGATAAAGACGAAACCAAAATGTTCAAAGGAAAACCTGAGATCCCTCATTCTGTATATTCTCAAAATGTACAATTCATATATCACATCCTACCTGGCCTCTTACAGAGTATGAAAATATACTGTATGTGTTCGTGTATGTCTTATAAGATATTTTAAATAATAAAGATTAGAATAAAATAGATTAGAATGAGAGTAAGCCTTCTCTAACCATTAAGAGTTCAAATAAAATCGAAGCCGTTAAAAGAAAAGCTAAAAAAAATGTAAATAAACAAAAATATAAATGCTCCGGGTGGCTGCCGAAGACTCCCACAGATGGCGCTGAACTAAGCTGCTGCGCTGTCAACAGGGGGGACTCGCCTAATCTGGACCCTCGCAACATAGTGGGGGCCAGAGTGGAAGCTGCAAAGTGCGCGGCGGAGTTGTTGTTTAGAAGCAGAAACTGCGCAGCTACACGTACAGATTGATACAAAAATGCGCGGCTGAGTAAAAGTTGTTGGTTTCGTTGGTCCAATCAGCCAGCCATTGGCTTCAGCTCCAGGAATTCCCAGTTGGCGATTGCGCGTTTAAGAGTCCAATTACGAAATGGCTGAGAGAAAAGATTTTGTTCACATGGCGCGGCCAGCAAACTTTCCAATCTGGCATACATACATATATATATATATATATATATATATATATATATATATATATATATATATATATATGTATATATATATATATATATATACACATATATATATATATATATATATATATATATATATATATATATATATATATATATTATTTATCATATATGCATAAGCTCACACATGAATATTCTTCCCAATCCATTAATCCCTTTGACGGCACTTGATCAGCAGCATTTTTATAATGTTTAATCATCTGGGAACATTCTTAATGATCTTGTTAACCTCTGACCTTCATGGACATGTTCAATTTACTTGATAAATATGGCGTTATGTCTTTGAAGGCAATTCCGGACTCTAGAAATTATTCACAAATCATGAAAAAATGTACATTGGTGGTAACGTGTTTTTGTTCGAAAGAGAGAGAGGCAGACAGACAGAGACTGAGACAAGG
>NW_020872451.1:80317-85317 GCF_003789085.1 Penaeus vannamei
TAAATCTAAATTATTATAATTCAATTATCATTTCTCAATTAATGTGCTCGTCGGGGCTGATTCTCTCACACGGAGCTCTTAATATACTCGTTACTAATATCAACTTTCGTTTGTATGAAAACCAAAACCAGGAAACAGCTGGTATACGTAGATGTTGATATGTGATGTGCACTCTACAGCCTCTCGCATTGCTATATTATTAAAGAACATACCATGTTTCTCATTAATGATTCAGCAATACTGTCTATGCTCTTATTAATTACCAACGAAACAAAGCTTCAGTTCCAACATGTAATGAAAGGAAACAATGTTTTAATATTAACTTTTGGATAGAGGAATAATGTCTTTTTTTCTCTTGTAGAATTAATTTCATAGATATAATATGCATCAAGCATTCTAATATTTATCTTTTCCTTAACTTTGCCAAAAGATTTGAAAACTACTGCATTAAGTCATTCATAAATTACTTAAATTAATATCATTCCAAATGATCATTTTTCGTTGTTGTAGTTATTGCTATTTATATTTGAGATTATGCTCAAAGGAAAGGGAAGTTGCCATACATTCTCTCTCTCTCTCTCTCTCTCTCTCTCTCTCTCTCTCTCTCTCTCTCTCTCTCTCTCTCTCTCTCTCTCTCTCTCTCTCTCTCTCTCTCTCTCTCTCTCCTCTCTCTCTCTCTCTCTCTCTCTCTCTCTCTCTCTCTCTCTCTCTTTCTCTCTCTCTCTATTGTAAATCTTCAAATAATAGTGATAATTTATTAAGGTTGACAAGTAATGATACATGGGATGAATGATGAATGATGGATGATGATGATGATGATGATGATGATGATGGGATGATGATGATGATAACTGAAACAAATATAATAACAAAACAATAATAATGATAATAATGATAATAACAATAATTATCATAATCACGAAGAATTGGATAACGATGAGAATAATAATCAGTTACATAATCTATACACTGTAACACCTACTGCATGCACAGTGCTCAAAATAAGTGCACAGAGTAGTGTCATCTTTAAGACATTACATTTGCAAAGTCAATAGAATTTAATATTTTGGAAGCGAAAAATATTGTAACTTTTGCATATGACCAAACATGGAGGAGATTAAACATATTTTAGTCATGAATACAAATGCTAGTGATATATATACAAAATGTACATGGTTGAGTAGGAGTAGCGTGGGTAACTTGTGTAGAAATTTACAGGAATGAATATGTGTAAGGAAATATACATTGTTGCATTGAGTAGCATGTACAAAAATACGTATGAGTATGTATACGGAAATATACAAGCATTTATAAGTATAACACGGAAATACGTGCGCACAGTTTGTACATGAATATAATTTTATATCTTATAATATATTGCACCAAAACTGGTAATTTCGCGTAATTTTCTGTTCTTTTTTTTCAAAATGATTCCCTCGTATTTTGTTGTTCAAGTGATGCATTGATAATAAATGCAGAGCTCTGTTAAGTAACTTTAATTTTTGTATGAATGGCCAATCACGACAATCCCGCATCTGCTCTCCAAGTGGTTAATATTGTATGACTAATTGTAAACATCAACTTGCAGCAGCAGCAGCAGCAGGAGGAGGAAGTCATAATTACTGTTGTCATTTTTACTGTTATCATTACTTTCATGATAGAAAAATGATAGGGGTAGCAGTGATAGCAACAGTAGCAGTATTAATAGTTCTAGTGGTATTATCAGTAGCAGCAGGAAAAGTAGTTATAGTACCGTCGGTATCATTATTATCAATAATTTTTACTATGGAACGGATTTTTTCACATTCTTGCGGTCCACCACCTTGAATTAAATCAGCCTTTTCAGCGTGGAAGAGAAGCTGGGAATGTTGGTACTTCATCGATGCTAATCGAAACCAAGCTTAATAACCGAGACAATTCGTATTAATACTAATAGCTATAAACCTAAAGAAATTATGTAATGAATTCGCGAAAGCATAAAATCCTTTACATTGTAACGTGTCGCGAAATTCTTAATGTTCGCATAAAAAAAAAAAAAAAAAAAAAAAAAAAAAAAAATATATATATATATATATATATATATATATATATATAATATATATATTACATATATATATATTATATATATATATATATATATATATTATATATATATATATATATATTATATATATATATATATATGTATGTATATTATATATATATATATATATATATATATATATATATATATATATATATATATATATATATATATATATATATATATATATATGTGTGTGTGTGTGTGTGTGTGGTGTGTGTGTGTGTGTGTGTGTGTGTGTATAACATACATATACACACATATATATATATATATATATATATATATATATATATATATATATAATATATATATATATATATATATATATAATATATGTATATATATATATGTGTGTTGGTGTGTGTGTGTGTGTGTGTGTGTGTGTGTGTATATTTATATTATATATATATATATATTATATATATATATATATATATATATATATATATATTATATATCACTTATCGAACGTAGGCCTGCTTCTGCTATGAATATTGCTTCCAATAAAACAAAAACAAAAATAAAAGATTAATAGCATAACCATGTGGTTTCGGGAACTGATTTTCGATCTGAGAATTCCTTCAATCATGAGGCCGATATTTTATATAATTCTAAACAGATATGAATGAACATGGAATAGAGACGTGAGTAGGAACATTAGACAGGAAGTTAAACGTAATAAATATTAGACATGGAACCTATACGCAAAACATCTATCTACACCAACAGAAGCACAAACACAGTAACGTGTACACAGTGGATCCATTTCGGTTCATTATGTTTGAAGAGTAATTCGTGAACAGTTCGAAAAGTTACATTCATTTTCAATTCTTATTGTGGCTGTTTTCATTTTCATAAATGTACAAATACCAGAACTTAGGGCATACATGAGCAGCTTCAGAATTTAAGAAAGTTCATTAAATCAGAGATTAGACATATAAAAACTGCAAAGAGCCGATAGTTTAGAGCGGACACAAACAATGTATCAAAACTTCAGGAATAAATTAGTTCAAACTTCAGATGCACATAAATGAAACCTTTAAACACAGAGAAGATAAAGGTTGACATATGTACCTGTAAAAACTTCAGAACTTCAGAAAATAAACAAACAAAACCAGAGCAAACGTGATTTAATATTTCAGATATTTACAAATACAAAAATCAGACATAAAATATTCAAGGTTTCAGAACATCTCCGAATCAGACATCAGACCTTCAGACAAACGTGCAACCTGAAACAAAAGAGAATCAAAGTTTCTGGAATGATCACGAAACCAAAGTCAGACACGAGGCAAAATTTTAGCAATGCACATGCAACTCAAAACATAGAAAATTATATAAAAGTTTCAGAAAGATGCACATTAACCTATAAGCGACAGAATCCAGAATTTCAGAAATAGACACGATAGTCAAGGCAGAGAGAAACCAAAATCTCAGAAATCAGTAAAAAATCAAAGTTTCAGAAATACGGCCGCAGCCTAAAACCTAAAACACCCGAGTCAAATTTTCAGAAATATGCAAATTAACCTAAAAGCTCCAACAATCAAGCTTTTCTGAAATACCCACGAAAAGCCAAACCAGATACGGAGCTCTACACTAACACAAAAGCCCATGAGTTTCAACAGCAGAATAATCCACGTAGCATTCATTTCTGCGGCTCATTGTCAACGGGAAAATATCTTGCATAATAACAGCTGATAAATTTTGACAGTTACCGCTCGAGATAAGGGAAAACGGGCATTTTCCCCTTCGTAATCCTGTCAGGCGAGGAGCACAAACTGTCTAATGGTGACAGGTAATTCACTCATTTACGTGGATCATTACCCCATATCCTGCTCTTTGTGTCTCTCTTGTGCCCATACATTATCTTCCTCTTCTGATTCTTTTTTTATTGTCTCCTCTTCTTCTTTACTTTTTTTTACTTTTTTGTAAGGTGGCGTTTTGTGTTTGTTTGTTTGTTTATTTTACTTGGTCGTTTTTTTCTATTATATTTGAGATTAAGAAAATGAGGATAATCATAACAATAGTAGTAGTTGTAATAGTAGTAGCAGCAGAAATAATAATGATGATATGAAAGGTGATAATAACCGTATCATTATCATTACTGTTGTTGTTGTTATTATTATTATTATTATTATTATTATTATTATTATTATTATTATTATTATTATTATTATTATTATTATTATTATTATTATTATTATTATTATATTATTTTATTATTATTATTTATTATTATTATTATTATTATTATTATTATTATTATTATTATTATTATTTATTATTATTATTGAAGATTATTAAGACCGTTAATTTGCATGGTAATGATAATAATGATGGGGGATGATAACAGCAGGAATAGCAACAGCGACGACAAGAAATGATAATGATATTAATAATAAATAATAATAAAAATAAATGAGTTAAATAAATCAGACAACCGACTTTAATTCAGACAATTTTCCAGCCTCTTTCTCTTCTCATTTCATCAGGATAATAATTTTTTGCCCTCATTATTTTTCTCATAACTCCCTCAAAAAACGATTAATGCACAGACATAAACAGACACAGCGCTAATCCTCCGAGCATGCTTCACGCTTCCATGCTGCACCAACATGCTTCACTTGCTCACACACGGCCGACTCAGACAATTCGGAGGGGGGGGGGGGGGGGGGGATGTGGAAGCCGCCACCATGCAGAACGTGTTGATATATTTCCTCGTCCAAGTTTGACGAGTGTTCAGGTGTTCTTCGAGCTGTTGTTAATTAATGGAAAGGAAAAATAGGCAAGAACAAAAAAAAAAAAAAAAAGAAAAAAAAAAAAAAAACATAACCCTCAAAGCATAAGGAGTGCGTACGACCCCCCCCCCCCCCCTGGATCCGACCAACATTGACACATATTTCACCTTCTATAC
>NW_020872451.1:102817-107817 GCF_003789085.1 Penaeus vannamei
TGACAATAATATCTGATAGACTCGTGATAATAATCATTTGATGACTGAATGGCTTGGGAATAATTTGAAATATATTATTCTATTCGGACATGCTTCACTGAGCCAGGCATCAGCACCCTCACAAATGAATCTTCGCCCAAGGAAAAACTAGCATGGTAAGAGGAAACAATATCAATATCAGCTGATAAGGCTGTAATGATGCTGTGAACATTTATTATCTTAATCTATGGATACAATGGATCAATGTAAAAATGGAAATGAGGGCGACTGTTGTTTATGAATGTTGCTGCAACGTCGAGGGAAATTATTTTAATTGGGGATATAAAGGTCATGGATAAAAAAGAGAAGCGACTGTGAATTCTGCTGAAGATAAAAAGTTTCGCTTCTTGGATAATTCACAAAGCCATGGTAACAGGAAAAGCAAATCATTATGAGTGATTAAAAATAATTAAGTAATTACTTGATGTATTGTATCTATCCATTCTCTCTCTATCTCTCTCTCTCTCTCTCTCTCTCTCTCTCTCTCTCTCTCTCTCTCTCTCTCTCTCTCTCTCTCTCTCTCTCTCTCTCTCTCTCTCTCTCTCTCTATCTGTCTGTCTGTCTGTCTCTCTCTCTCTCTCTCTCTCTCTCTCTCTCTCTCTATATATATATATATATATATATATATATATATATATATATATATATATTATATATATATATATATATATATATATATCACAAAATACTATCTATATATTATATACATTATGTACCAGGTTCAGCAGTTGCTAACAATGTCAAAGAATTGTTTACAAAATGGAGGCATGAAAGTAGCGGCGATTGACAAAAAAATGTAATGGTTATAAAATAGAATTCGCAGAAAATATGTAAAAAATACACTTATTAGAAAGATAAGCCTTAAACACTGAGTGTAAACTTTAACGTCCTATTATGGAAAGACGAAAGGAAATTTTCAACATGGAAACGTCATATAAAATAAGCAATATAAACAAAAATACATATAGAAACTTGATACAAACATCTGAATAAAAGCACATTAGGCATTATACAAAATGAGCAAAATAAGCAACGTATAACATTAGACGATACAAAATAAACCACATTGACAACATAATACAAAACAACCAATATAGGCAACATAATCAAAACAACCAATATAGACAACATAATACAAAACAACCAATATAGGCAACATAATCAAAAATAAACTATAAACAAAAGTACAACATACTGACACATAATACAAAATAAACATTATAACCATGGCTTTGATGATGATTAAACACAATACGAAATAAACAATAAACACAAAAGTTAAGCAGACAGACCCACGATACAAAAAATATAAACAAAAGTACATCGCAAAAGGCACCTTAGGGATAATGATCATGGCCTTGAGATTGCTCTTGTAAACCGTTGCGATGATGAAGGCGGCGAGAAGCCACGCCCCGCCCAGCACCCTGCCGGTCATGCTGCGCGGGAACCACCACATGGCTAGAAAATAATAATGATTGTTTTGTTTCTTCTTTAGTTGTCTCTAAATCAGATTTAGTGGTGATGTTGGCCTATGATTTGAAGGTATGTGCGTCCGAAGGTGTTCTCGGACCAAATGCCCGAAAGTGCGTTTGTTGAATGTTTTGTATATACTCGTCTGTAGCATAAGCATTGTGGCGGATGTTCACCTTATGGCACTCTATCTATGGACAGGTAATGCATTAACGTTAGCATATCGAAGAAAGTCTGAGGAAGGCTTTGGACGCGCAAATATAGATTCATGTATTTTAGAGATTCATGGCACGGAAAATGAAGGTGTACATCCATGTTTCTCGTAGAAAAATCTGTACACAAACCTAGTTTAGATCTCTGTGGATCATATTATAAACACGGCAGAATGGTTTATCATTTATGTTTTATGTGTATATATATATGTATATATATACATATATATACTTATATACACAAACGCACACACGCACACGCACACACAAATACACACACACACACACGCACATACACACACACACACACACACACACACACACACACACACACACACACATATATATATATATGTGTGTGTGTGTGTGTGTGTGTGGTGTGTGTGTGTATATATATATATATATATATATATATATATATATATATATATATATATATAATATGTATATATATTCTTCCTGGTTGTCTTCATTCACTTCTTGTTCTTCTTCTTCTCCATCTTTCCTCCACACAGTGTACCTACCCCCCCCCCCCCCCCGCGCCGAATACTCACACTGCGTTATCATGACGCCATATGTCCATAGGAACGCCCGCCCCGTCCTGTCAGAGTAACCGTGCTGAGGGAAATCACGTTGCCAGGGTGCCGGAGCAATGGTGCCAGAGGTCGGCGACGGTGCCAAGGTGCCAAAGAGTCGGGCGCGAAGGAGGAGGAGGAGGAAAGTCGATCCCAGGACCAGCAAGCTTATGAGGAACAGGAGGATCCATATCTGTGGAGACCCGGATGTGGGTTTTAATGGTGTTATTTTTTCTCCTTTGTGTTGTGTTTGTGTGTGCGTGTGTGTGTGTTGTGTGTTGTGTGTGTGTGTGTGCGTTTTGCAACAGTGACATTCACAATCATGCAGATATAATGGTGTGCTTGATATATAATTAGAAATAATGACAGGTAGAGAGAGAAAGAAAGAGAGAGAGACAGAGAGAGGGGAAGCAAAGATAGTTCGAGGAAGTGAAAAAAGAAAGAAGAGAATACAAAGAAAAAGATAAACATCGACATAAACAATTATACATTATGATCAACAAATCTCAATCCTATTCTTATCAAACGAACATGAACACCACAGTCATCACAGCAACGTAACCACAGTCATCGCAGTCATCACAACCACCGTAATCATCTCAATCATCACACTCATTACAAATATTCCAATTTCAGTCATCACAACCACCATAATCATCACTATCATCCCAATCACTACAAATATCCCAATCTCAGTCATCACAACGAACCTAAATCCTCACAATCATAAAACTATCTCCCACTCATCACGATCACCGAGGGGCATTACACTTTGGAAATATCATACATTATGCGCTAAAAAAAAAAAAAAAAAAAAAAAAAAATCCAGAAATCCTCAAGAAATTCTTTGGAAATCGGCAAATCTCCAGGAAATCCCATGAATCCTAAAATCTCGCAAGGGTTCCACTCGAGGCAAAACTTGCAGAATCTTGATAATAGTATTAAAAATGTCTTTCAAGATCAGTAAAAAAAATTGCCATAATCTTCGACAAACGCCTGAGCAGCTGAGAGTCGCTGATGAACACTGAGCCAAGATCTTTCCCGCAATTTTTCAGAAACGATCGCTCCTTTTGAAATGCTCGCGATTTCAGGTTATTGTGGATATTTGTGGAAGTGAGTTGGTGCGAACGATACCCAAATAGTTAATCGCGAGGTTAATCCATCAGATTATGGCCAAAGCGAGAAATCGAGAATTTTTTGTCTGAAGGGTTACAGTAATAGATGCCAAATGGGGTAAAGGGGTCAAGTAACAATTAACAGCTTAGTTTTGAAACATATACGATGATTTAATGGCTTTTGGATACCATTGAAAACTTTGGAACTCTCTAAGAAATTCCTCAAAATCCGAAAATCCTTTACAAATCTCTCTGGAAATCTGGATGTCCCGATAAAAAAGAATTGGGATTTCGGAAATCCCGGAAATCTCGTGCGATATTTTGGGTAGTGAAATGGCCCTCGATGACCAGCCCCAAATGCCATAAGGTTCCCACTCCACCCAATCACTAACAACCTAAAAAAGGCCTTTAATCCCAATCATACCTAACCACCAGCCCTTTACCGCCCACCTAGACCCCGCCCACCTAGATCCGCCCGCCTTGACCCCGCCCGCCTTAACCCCGCCCGCCCCCGCCCACCTAGATCTCCGCCCACCTAGCCCCACCGCCCACCTCGACCCCGCCCACCTCGACCCCGCCCACCTCGACCCCGCCCACCTCGACCCGCCCCTCCTCGACCCCGCCCGCCTCGACCCGCCCGCCTCGACCCCGCCCGCCTCGACCCCGATACCTCGACCCGCCCACCTAGACCCCGCCCGCCTTGACCCGCCCGCCTGACCCCGCCCACCTAGACCCCGCCCGCCTTGACCCCGCCCACCTCCCCGCCCACCTCGACCCCGCCCACCTAGACCCCGCCCGCCTTGACCCCGCCCACCTAGACCCCGCCCCTTGACCCGCCACCTAGACCCGCCGACCGCCGCCTCGACCCCCCCGCCTCGACCCGAGACCCCGCCCACCTCGACCCGCCCACCTCGACCCCGCCCACCTCGACCCCTCCCCGCCTCCCAGACCCCGACCCGCCGCCCACCCCGCCCGCCTAGACCTCGACCCCGCCCACCTCGACCCCGCCCGCCTTGACCCCACCTTACCAGCGGACTGAACGGCTTGACGAAGCCCCCCAGATCGGGTTCCAAAGTAGGCCTCAAGTAGGTGATGATCTGCTTGTCGATGAAGAGCGGCGTGCTGAAGTCGATCACCAGGGAGCGCTCCGTGCTGTCCGCGATCGGGCCCAGCACCACGTCCACTTCCTGGGGGGTGGGAGGTGAGGGGAGGGGTAGGGGGGTTGGTGATAAGGGTGGGGTGGAGATGGTGAGGAAGATGAGGGCTGAGGGGTGGGGGGGAGGTGATGATGGGGAGAAATGGTGGTGAAAGTGAACGTGGGGGGAGGCAAAATGTGGGTGGCAGGGGGGAGGGTTTGGTGATGAGGGTGGGGTGGAGGTGGAGATGGAGCTGGTAGGGGAGAAGAGGGTGAGGGTGGGGCTGGAGGTGGTGGGGGTGGAGGTGATGATGGGGAGAATGGTGGTGAAAGTGAACGTGGAAGAGGTGTTGGTGATGGTGATGATGGTGGGGGTGGGGTGATGTTTGGGGTGGAGGTGGTGATATTGACAATAATGATAACAAGAATAGTGATAATAAGGATAATAATGACA
>NW_020872451.1:127817-130317 GCF_003789085.1 Penaeus vannamei
CCAGTTCGTGCAAACGCGCACGCACATCATCTTCAGTATGAGAAATCCTACATAGTCGTTTAAATCAACACTTTTGTGCATGCATACAATATATATAAAAAAATAAAACTATATGACAAAAGATTAGTAAGATTAGAAATTAATGACCATACATGAGTGCAAAACATATACATTACGGATCTATCAAACTCAAAGATACACATAACATAAAACAAGGAAAATCTAAGAGCTAAAACAGAATTACTAATGTAACAAATGTAACACATAGCAAGAGAATCTTTAACCAGCAACGAAAACTCATGATACCGTAATTTTCGAATAATTGAACGCACCAAATCGCTCAAAAGATACTAAATATTAACAAATTAACAGATTAAGAGAATATACAAAAAGGGAATAAATACTGTTTATCAAACACATAATAAAGGAGTAGAAAATACAGTGCATCAGAAGAAAATTCCCAATAAAAAAAGCAGGATGGCACGACTTGCGTCTCAGAAAGTACGATACTTTCCCTCCCTCTCCGCACGATATCGTACTTGAAGACTTTGCACTCCAGACCGAGGTAGAAGTGTAGACAGTCAACCAATATTTATAAATATTTCCTATTTTATTATCCAGTAGTGTGTGTGTCGTTATAAAATTGATAATGGCGAAGTATAGTATATGTGAAATATAATTTTGTGCATGAGGGGGATGTGTTAGGTAGAAGATAAGAGAGAAATTGGAAAAATATACAATGGCGGAAACTGACAACCACGGTAAGTCCCCTTTGAAGTTCCTTTGTTTATTTTGTTTTGGAATAGAGGTTTATTTTATGTTATTTCAATAGTGATAGTACTGTAGATTGACTTTTAAGGAAGTGGATTTCAGAAGCAACTCGAAAACAGGCGATAGGAAATCACTATAAATCAATTTCCAAAAATAAATTAAGTTGGGGTTTTATACATCAAATATTGTAGATTTATTGAATATACTCATAATGTATTTAGTCTGCAAACGGCAATAGTTCAATTGGATATGGAAATGTATTATTCTTTATTTGTTTAGGATTTTTTGGGGATTATATCTTTTGTAATTATAATCCATTTTTTATTGTCTTTTTTTTATTTAATGAGGCTAATTTTAACTTGTATTGTTAATTTTCTAGGAGATGGATCAGATTAAGTAGAAAATATTTTGCAAATAGTAGAGTCTAGCTGAGATATCACATTCTGTACAATAGTATTGTACATAAATCATATGCATGAAATCGAAAAAGGGTAGAATAAAAAGGAATGGGTTAATAGCCTACTGGGCTAATGCTACTGAACCAGAGATAGAGGGAAACGGATACCACCATCTCTTAGAGCATAAGAAATAGAGCAATAAACAATATAGTTACAGCTGCTTTTGCCTCTTATGCACTGTAGAATGATGAATATTTCTGATGAAAACATCTGTTGCTTATCACTGCTCAGGAAGTAAGACCACAATGCTCTCACACAGCTAGAGTTGTTAATGTTTGTTTTCTATAAGTCGGTTTTCAATCATTTCTCCTCGCCACAGCTCGTCTGAAGGTATGTCACAAACGCTTAAAGGGGGAGTCTAGGGAATAAGTAGAAGGTAGGGAAGGTTAGGTTTGGATGTTTGAATTCACATGATACCCTTGTTTTGAGACTGTCTCTGGAGGGTCACTCTTGGTAACAAATACTGCCTATAGAAATACAGGATGATTATGAAAAAAAAGGTTGATTGCCTATAGAAATATGAAAGAAAAATGTAAATGTTTACCTGGTTTTAACATATCTTTGCCTGGACTCATTCTAATTAACTGCTGAAACCAGCAAAATGCCACCAGATATATTCCTGTAAGATAAGACGTAAATCTCCATGATAATCCAAATAAAATGGCTCAGTTTTGCAATAACTTCGAGGTGGCAATTTCTTGGGCTTTCCAGAGCATGAAGCATGGAAGTTCCTGTAATTGTTGTGCTGTTGTGCTTGACCTCAGAATATTCGGCTTACCATTACAGACCATAGTAAATTTTGGGCAGATCTGGAGAGACAGATGTCTGTATTATTAAGTGAGAAAGTGGTGATAGATAACATCCTAAATGGTATTTTTTACAGAGAGCGATGCACTCTCAGGGACTAAGTTGAAAAAAATTGATCTTTTGCTTTGTAGGGAATCCAATGATTCCATCGATTCTTGGCATTGTTTCTTCTGCAGATGAATTGTTCAGAAGATCGAGTATCATTTCTACATGGAAGATCTCGATTTGTTAGTCCTGTTATCAGGGGAGGGCATGAAGTACATCAGGGAAATTATGGGGGTAAAACAGGCTTAAATAACAAGAATAACAATAAAAATGCATAAAACTAGCACTAAAAACGCTTAAAATCGGTCGACAAAACTCTACGAATGTAACCGCAATTGTTGAAATTCTACAGGGTGACGTGCTAGAATTCAAAAACTCTTTGGTAACCCAACCCACCTTTCGGCAAAACTCTACGGGAA
>NW_020872451.1:137817-145317 GCF_003789085.1 Penaeus vannamei
ACCACTGCCTACTCTTGGCTAGACAGAGTTGGGTCTTCCCCAGATAGGTTGCATATGTTATACAGATTATTTTTATGGTGGATGATGAAACTTTGTCATTTGAATGTGTTCAAGGGATGATGTATGATAAACCATTTAGTGTGTAGAGAAAGAACATACATAGGGAAATCTCAGTCTATTGAATATTATTTGAATGATCATTTGGTCAATAAGCCTGTGGCTGAGATGATTTGTGTGATAGTTAATTATTTGTTTCCAGGTATTACAACAGGTATTGAAGAAAGCACATCAACATTTAACTGCCATGCAAATGATGGCGATGATAGAGTAGGTGATCAGCCTACTCTTGTATATACACAAGCCCTTAATTATATAAGAAAAATTAAGGAACGTTCTGCTGAACAAGGTATGGAAACTGTATGCCATTAGGAGAACCTTTGAAATATCTGCAGATATTATTAAATGTGGATCTTACGTACCTGTAGATTGATGTTGGAATATCAAGTACTTTTGTACTTCACATGAATATTCATGCACAGATTCTTTAACTACTTAGTGCATAGTTTCAGTTATGTGTATCTTTCTATCCAGGTGTTCCATTTGCTAGTCCAGAACTCATACAGCTTCCACGTGACACACATGATGCAGCAGCTTTTCTTAAGAGTTTCAAAAGTGCTGTGAGTATTGGCTGTTGTTTGTTCATTCTTATATTTATTTTTTTGTCTTTATGTTGTAAGTGATCTTGATGATCTAACTTCCTTCAGCTTTGTCAAAGAAATGGGGGTAGAATCTCAGAATGTGTTAAAAAGACATGTTTTGGTGTGGAGTCAGTCCAGAGACATATTTAGCATCTCTGCTAATCATGTAATGTTGTCTTATTTCAGAGAGGTTTTACCGTGGCCATCAGCGTTCAAGATGGCACTGTTCTTCATTTATCACCAGCTGTCACAGATGTCCTTGGCTTTCCCAAAGATATGCTTATTGGGCAGTCATTCATAGATTTTGTGTATCCAAAGGATTCAATTAACTTCTCATCCAAAATCATCCATGGGTTGAACATGCCTTTTAGAACCGACTCTATTAAAGGTAAGATAACCTGTTTGAAAAGTTCATTTTCTTAAATATATTAAAGGTATAAAATTGTGCCTGTGTGTGCATATTTAGCTCTTTAGAATGAAAATGTAGAAATTACAGTTATGATCATATAAATAATTTATATTTGTTTGTAATCAATCCAACTTTGTCTACATCTGTATATCAATTCTTTTTAATTTGCAGATAATTACGGCACCTCCTTCTTCTGCCGCATGCGCATGTACCATGGCCTGAAGTCCTCTGGCTTTGGTGTGCGTAATAAGAGAACAATATACAAGCCTTGCAAGATTATTCTGAAGTTCCATGATCCTTCTTGCATGGAAGAGACCGCATCAACGTATGGTCCAAATTCCTCTCTTCTGCTGGCAGAAGTTATTCCAATTGAGAGCGTCTATCATGGTTAGTTATGAGTTTTTGCTCATATTATGGGTAGTTGTATTTATACATGCATGGGTATATATTTAGATGATTATTTTTTTGCATTCATATGGAGGTATATGTGATGTATTTATGGATTTATTTATAATGGATTAGAGATTGATGATTGAATTGAAAGATAGCATTTAGGACTATATATATAAAAATTAATTAAATGTAAGCAAATGTTATAAGATCTTATATGTTCATAGAATATTCAGTTTGAATTTTTAACACTTCTAGCACTTTGTTATTCAATCACACTTATCATTCTTTCAGTACCTGGTGAAACCCCCGCAATGGGTAGCTTTAGCATACGTCATTCGGCTTCTTGCAACTTCTCTGAGTACGATCCAGAGGCCATTCCATATCTAGGACACCTTCCTCAAGACTTGACTGGGAATTCTGTGTTTGATTGTTATCACCCAGAAGATCTGCCTTTGCTGAAGTCTGTGTATGAAGATAGTAAGTAGAGTTTTTATTTGTGTCTAGACGTGTCGGTAATTGATGCTTTCACCCTTCAGGGATAAATTGCACAATAGAGAAAAAAAATAGAAAACAGAAATAAAAAATTACATATATTAGTACTACTAAATTCCATTTGCCACATTTCAGTTGTTAAAGAACAAGGCAAGCCACACCGGAGTAAACCGTACAGGTTCCGCACTTTCAATGGTAGCTATGTCACGCTGGAGACAGAGTGGCTCTGCTTTGTCAATCCATGGACTAAGAAGATTGATTCCATAATTGGTCAGCATAGGGTATTAAAGGTAAGTGATTTTAGAGGCAAATTTTTTCACTTTTGATCATTTCTATTTCATTGATATTGTCTCTGTAATTCTCCATATATTTCCATGATTTAATTTCTAAATGTTTGTAGGCGTGAAATGAAACTGAGGTAATAAGAATATTGAAACTCATAAGATTGATATGACAGATCTGCATGTGGTTGCAACAAATTGTGGGTCATAATATTAATATATTTTTCTTTTCATGTAAAGGGGCCAAGTGATATTGCAATATTCCTTGATCCTACTGAGAAAAGTCAGTCTCCGGTCCCAGAAGAAGTTCTCAAGGAGGCACAGAAAGCTCAAAAGGAAATCATTGAATTATTGGCCAAGGTAATATCATGTTTTCTGTTTTGAGTTACGAGGAATTTGTGTTTTCAGGCAATTTAGCTTTAAAATTTGTATGTAGATTAGAAGGGAAAGGGAATGATTTTGTAAAACCATATTTGCATTTTCATAGAAACTAGGTTAATAAAGGGAGGCATTTTATTCAAATTTTAATTAGGCTGATTTTTTATTTTGATATTTCATAGATAAGATAGGGATTTAGAAATATATGTATGGATATATAGGTAGATAAATATGCCAAGGAAGTTTCAAACTCATAAGCTCACCTCACCAACCTATCCTCTTTTCTCCCCCTTCTCTCTCTCCTTCCTTACAAATCCTTCAGCCTGTAGCCACGTACCGAGACCCTAGTAAAGAACCTCAGGAGATGAGGCGTCGCACCCTGGCCCACATGATGAGCTCAATCGTGGAGGAGCTTGACAACATGGAGAAGAAACAAAGCACAGCTGAAGAAAGGAACATAGACGGACATAGGCCAGGTGGTCGACAACCCCTCAGCATGGTGACCGAGCCAGGCCAGCCCAATGTTGTACGTATCCATATATTTATTACTATTATTTATTTTTTTTTTTGGTCTTGTTACTTTGGATTGTTACCTTTTTTTTTCTTTAAATTCAATTTTATTGATTGCATTCTTACTTTAGATATGACTGTTGTTGTGATTATTATTACAGCAGGTATGATTGTATGTTTATTACAATCAGATTCCATTTGAAGCTGAATATGTTAAAAGAAAAGAGTAAAATGATTAACCCATATGCAGTGGGTGGTTAATTGATGCTGGTTCACTACTAAGTACGTTTTGTACTTTTGAAGACTTTTATTATAGTATTCAGTGTCAGTTGTATGTATAACAATAAGAGGAACAAATTATTTTTGGAGGGGTAAGTTTTTAGGAACTTAGTATGAATTGATGGGATGGGAGGAAGAAGTGTGGATCAAGAGAACAGGGCAAAGAGAGAGAGTTTTAAATGTGGGAATGGTGGGGGATTGAGAAATTTGATTCTCTGGTTTTAGGGCCAGTACAATTTTTTGAGTCATTTTTTGTATTTTTTTCCATTTATTTTTATTAATCAAAAGGGTTGAAACATGTATCATTCCTCTAGGTAATCCATATTTTATGTACATTCATTGAGAGAAATAGAATTTGTTGATCAATAAGCTTATGGTTATTGGTGCAAGTTTTAATGGAATTAGACATTTGATGAAAGTTAAGTACAAAACAAAGGAAGAATCAGTAACCATTGGATTAGGAAAGAATAAATGTAAAGAGATGTATAATGTATAAAGAGATGTATAATTAACCCACTGATGCTAACATAGACAGCTTCAGAAGTGCTTAGTCATCATGGAGTCAAGGAAAAGATTGTGGAAATCAGTTAAGAGGGCAAACATTCATCCCATCTTTACTGTGATTTTTTATTATTGATTTTTAAAAACATAGACAGCTTCAGAAGTGCTTAGTCATCGTGGAGTCAAGGAAAAGATTGTGGAAATCAGATAAGGTCACATATGCCTGCTAATTATCTCCTAGCTGGTTGAGCTCATCTGTTTGCAAACAAAATTCACAAAACAAAACTACAGTAGACAGTACATATACCTGGCACCAATGTATTAATGTTACAAAGATTGTGCAGGTTATTAATACCAGTGATCTATTTTTTTTTCTCTCTTTTTCTTTTTCTTTTTTCGTAGTAGGTACTTATAATAAACTCTCTCTTGCAAGTCACATAACTTCCAGTTCTTGGGCAAATCTAACCCAGACTGTTGAAGTTGATATTCTTTAAAAAGCTTTTTTGCATGGTAAACTTCTGCGGATGAACTTAGTGATAAGCTTGCAGTTTCCAACCACCCAGGACCAAGCATCAGTAGTCATGGGAGAGATCTCTCCTCATCAAGATGACCGTTGTTATGAGTCCAACCCCTCAACCTCTACCCCATCTAGCTACAGCAAGCTCAACTACAATGAAACTATGCAGAGGTACTGTACCATCAAAACAGGTGAAAGAGAAGAGGGTTCGACTTTTTCACACACCTCTGTGCCACTTTGTTTGTGGTACTTCAATACTTGTTTACTTTTTTTATGTAAGTAATTTTGTGCCTAGAGTACAGGTGTGGCAGAGAAAGCTAAAAAAAAGCCGTGCCCTTGCTTTTCTCCTTAGGATTCCCCCTTTTAGTCGGTCCCCGACGAAACCTTTTAGTGTGACCAGATGGAGGAAGTTGTGACGGTCATTTTGACTCTTTTAGGTCCAGAAAGGCCAAGAGAGTATCAGTTCCTCCTCTGAAGCCTCCTCCAGATATGGCCACCTCAACTATTCAGAAACCATCCACAGGTAAGGATCATCACAGGAACCTTGGCTTATGTGGTCTAGTGATTTTTTTTTTTTCTTCTTCTTTTTTTCCAGATGAATTATTTTTGTATTTTCATTTTTGGGGGAGGAAGTCTAGGCAATGAATGGTTGATTTTTGGGAGATTCCATTCACTGGTAGTTCGGTATTCTATTGAGTTGAGAATTAAAACCTGACAAATTGGCCATTGTACTTTACATTAATGATCATCAGTAAAGCTGGCATAGTGAAATCAACATAGAAATGGACACAGTGAGTGATTTTACAACAACAAAAGAATAATCAGAAGTCCTCGTAGTTGATTTGAACATCAGCATTTAGTTGTGTTTATCATGCCATGTACTATGAAACTTCATATGACCACATGAGACAAAGGAAGATGAGACATGACTGGTGTGTGAGCCCATGTTGGTAATCATCATTGTTTTCTCTCTCTGATTACTGTTTTGTTTAATTTAACATTCATATCTTTGTCTAAGTATATATGTTTCCAGACACTCATACACACATAGAGAAACATGAACATACAGGTACATGCATATATGTACACATAAATGCTGACATGTCTGAACTACATGCACACATATATGTTCACAAACATGTAAATATAAATGCATGAATGTCTTTAAACATGTGCAGACACATGTATACACACACACACACATACACACACACACACACACACACACACACACACACACACACACACACACACACACACACACACACACACACACACACACACACACACAACACACCACATACACACACACACACACACACACACAACACACACACACACACACACACACACACACACACACACACACACACACACACACACACACACACACAACACACACACACACACACACACACACACACACACACACACACACACACACACACACACACACACACACACACACACACACACACACACACACACACACACACACACACATACATACACACACACACACACACACACACACACACACACACACACACACACACACACACACACACACACACACATACACACATACAACACACACCTACACACATACACATACACACATACACACACACATACACACACACATTACACACACACACGCATACACACACACACGCATACACACACACACGCATACACACACACACACACACACACACACACACACACACACACACACACACACACATACACACACACACATATACACACACACACACACACACACACACACACACACACAACACACACACACACACACACACACACACACACACACACACACACACACACACACACACACACACACACACACACACACACACACATACACACACACACACACACACACATACACACACACATACACACACAAACACACACACACACACATACACACACACACACACACACACACACACACACACACACACACACACACACACACACACACACACACACACACACACACACACACACACACACACAATACACACACATACACACACATACACACACACACACACACACACACACACACACACACACACACACACACACACACACACACACACACACATACACACACACAATTTAACATACTAACACACATACTCATACTCACACCCTCACTCATTTATTTTTTTACTGATACTCACATACTCACACTCACTCCCTCACTCATACTTGTGCATAGAAATTACTGATCATCTAGCTATAGTTCCTATATATCACATCAGCATAGCAGCCATATCTCTCGTTTGTTGCAGAGGATGTGGTTGGTGAATATATAGTGTTGTCGTTGCTATCCATTATTCACACTATATGTGTGTAACATTCTTTATTAGACCTGTTTTTCTATATGATAATGTTAACCCACTAAAGGATGGGTGTCCCACATATGAGACACCTGAACAAAAAATTGCCGGTCATCCCGCCAGTGTGACGCTATATCGGGGCTCGCACTCCGACTCAGCAGCGGGCCGCAACACAGACTTTTATTTTCTGCTTCAAAATATACCGGCGTTAATGGGTTAAGGATGAAATAGCTCCAAAGGAATTTAAAGTCCTTACTATGTATTACATTCCTTGACTGGTTTTATTTGTTTGTTTAACTTCTACATTCCACGCAACAAACAAATAATGAATGTCCTGCTTTCAAGTACTATATGGTATGCCTTTCATGGAGATAGCATGTACGTTTTCTGTCAAGTACTGTGCTAATGCATCAAATTTCTTTAACTTCATGTGTTTTCACAATTTTTAAATTATAGTACAGATGATCAGGTCTGAATATGAACTATGAACACACCTAGTATATATACGTGGAGAGCATCACAAACATTTTAAATTAACCAGTCCGCTATGGAGAGTGGATAGATATTTACCTAACTGTTCAGAGCATTTTATGGTCATCATTCTGCATACTTTTGTAACTCTTTCCACATACAATAATACCAGCTTTCACAACAAAAGACTTTTGGT
>NW_020872451.1:152077-157077 GCF_003789085.1 Penaeus vannamei
CTTCTCTCTCTCTCTCTCTCTCTCTCTCTCTCTTTCTCTTTCTCTTTCTGACTCCCTCTCTCTCTCTTTCTCTCTTGTGCTCTCTCTATCTGTCTCTCTCTCTTTATCTCCCACTATCTCTCTCTCTCTTTCTTTTTCATTCTTTTCCTGTCTTTTCCCCCGAAACTTCTCTCTCTCTCTCTCTTTCTCTTTCTCTTTCTCTCTCTCTCTCTTTCTCTCTCTCTCTCTCTCTTTCTCTCTTTCTCTCTTTCTCTCTCTCTCTCTCTCTCTCTCTCTCTCTCTCTCACTCTCTCTCTCTCTCTCTCTCTCTCTCTCTCTTTCTCTCTCTCTCTCTCTCTTTCTCTCTTTCTCTCTTTCTCTCTCTCTCTCTCTCTCTCTCTCTCTCTCTCTTTCTCTCTCTCTCTCTTTCTCTCTTTCTCTCTCTCTCTCTCTCTCTCTCTCTCTCTCTTTCTCTTTCTCTCTTTCTCTCTTTCTCTCTTTCTCTCTCTCTCTCTCTCTCTCTCTCTCTCTCTTTCTCTTTCTCTTTCTCTCTTTCTCTCTTTCTCTCTTTCTCTCTCTCTCTCTCTCTCTCTCTCTCTCTCTTTCTCTTTCTCTCTTTCTCTCTTTCTCTCTTTCTCTCTCTCTCTCTCTCTCTCTCTCTCTCTCTGTTTTCTTTCTCTTTCACTTCCTTTCTTTTTTTTATGGGAGATGTCTGTTTGTTACCTACACTTAGAAAGTAAACATAGTAGACCATGTCCTGCTTCTGCCATTTGTACTCATCCAAACTCTGAGACATTTCTTTTACTATTATGCGAATGTAAATACAGACAATGACCAATGGCAAATAAGTACCTTTTCATACTCCCCTGCTGTGTCTTACATATAAGCAGAAAATGGGATACCAGGATTGTGGATGAATGAGAACCTCTTTATATTGGTTATGTACATACTTCTTGTGGGTATATCAGCATATGTTTAAAGCATACATTTTCAGCCTTGCTTTGCCATTGCCAACGATATCTATAAAGCAGGAGATGTTTTCTTAAACTTTTGATTTATTAAACATATGCACACATGTTGGTGCTCTATGGTCTGCTCTAGCCCATCTTTGAAGGGTTAGGATGTTAAATTGCAAGTCAGAATTTTACTTTCACCCATGCTACTATCTTAGTTGTTGCATTAAAAAAAAAAAGGAAAATATTTCCATAAATTTTATTAGAAGATACGGATATGATAAAGGCCACTGATTATAAAGGAAAGTAGTATGCAGGCTGAAGAGAAATATTAAGTTATTAACCCATTTATGACGGGTGTCCCACATATGAGACGCCTGAAAAAAAAAATTCTGGGTGTCCCACTGGTGTGACGCTGGATCAGAGCTTGCGCTCCGATTCCATCGCAGGCTGTGGCCGGCGTGTGGGCAGATTCGGGCCAGCCCCATGCCTGGAAACTATTATTTTCGGCTTCAAAATATACAGTTATTTGGTCCATATTTATGCACAGTGAGCAATTATTGCCATTAAATGGAAATGAATGACTGCTTTCTTTGGCAGTATTGATGTGTAATTTGTTCTTATTTCAGATTCTTTCGAAGCCACCCAAAGACAATCTCTTCAGATGAAAGTGGTGACAGTAAAATGGAAGTGTCACACTTGGGAAGTTTAGGTAAGCTCCGGGTGATTACAGTTCTTTTTATAGTGAAAATGTAATTGCCTCAAAGGCATACTTAAAATGTGAATGTTATTATATGAATATGCATTTTATCACAAGCTTTTCAAATCTGAGGTATTTTAGCATACAGAATCTATATCTTACTAATTGTCTTTTAAATGTTTTGCAAATTCATAATGTAGCTCCTGGGGTATTGCAGTTTTTTCAAAAGTTACAGATGTATACATTTTTGAAAGTTATTTAACCCATTTGATTATTAGTATTGTAATTTAAATGTATTTTATTGCATAAATATTTTATATTGCATAAATGTGTGATCAACAGGAACACTTTTTTCTTGTTACTTTAAAGTTTAGATTATAGATCTTTTGGATCTTATTTTAAATGTATAAATGAATGTGTAAATGAATCAAGGTTATGAATTTTTATATGAAAGTTTAGTAACGGGTTTTCATTTAGCCATGTTTTGCCAGTTCCTTTTTTATTACTATTTTTTTCTCTCTCTCCTCTGCATTTTCAGGTAGTATTCTAAAAACCCTTAATTTCATTTAAAGATGGCAAGAGCAGTTCCGACCCCACCTTCTCAACTTCTGGTGGATCTGGTAACCACAAGAACTCTCAAACGCACTCACACTCTCAGACTCTCTCCCAGTCGCAGTCTGGCTCAGGATCAGGGGACAACTGCGACAACACAAGGTGAATTTAGTTTATCATTCTTAGTGAATTTTCTGTATTGGAGTTGGTGTGTATTATTGTTATTCATTTTCTTGCAGTAGCTATTATTATTGTTGTTATTTTTGTTATTATTATGATAATCATGATTATGTTTATAAGTGATCATATTTTTATAAATACTATTGTTATTATTTTTTGTATTATTAACAGTAATAATATTATTTTGATATGGTTATTATTAATATTATTATGGTAATGGGTATTGTCCTAGCTCTGATAACTTTTCTCATTATTGTTATTACCTATTTATTTATTTATTTATTTATTATTGATGCACAAATAGAACAAAAAGGAATAACTCTTTGAAATGCATACTTTACGAATGTCTAGGAAATCATTAGGAAAGATAATCTTGTTTTCGGCCATGATGAATTTCTAGCTAGTTATATTTCCCAAACAGGAAATCAGAGAGCACAGGTAATGGCAGCGGGAGCGGAGACAATGGCTCTTATCGGCATGTCCAGCTGACGGAGGAGGTGCTGTCGAGGCATAATGCGGACATGCAGAAGATGTTCCTCCAGCGGCAGCGGACAGGAGGCAAGCTCTACAAGGACAAGTGGAAGATTAAGTCCATGAAAAAGCTGATGAAGAAGTCGGGTGATCGGGTGAGCGTTTTTTATTTTTTATTACTTAGTGTTATTTTTATATATATGCATATGTTTATTATTGTTATTGTCATTATATTTATTATTATTATTATTACTATTACTATTACTATTACTATTATTATCATTTATTATTGTTTTATTTTTATTATTATCATAATCTTTTTTTTTTTTAGGTTAATGAAAAGAATCAAATTTTTTTTAATGTTCTTCATGCAGATGAAATAGAAAAGTAAAGAGAAAAAAAAAGTAAGGCTTAAGTTGTCAGAATCAAGAGCAACTCAGATTCATGTGCTTGAACATCATCATCATCTCATAGAATAGCATGCTAAGTCAATTCTCTTAACAGAACCACGGCATAAAGCGCTCAGGGGCCGTTTTGGAACAGGAGGCCAGTGTCCAGAAGCAGCCTTACCTTGCCCCCCCGTCAGGTGTTCCAGGGCCCCTGAAGCCCCCCCCAAGAGAGGGCTGGTCACAGAATGAGAGTAAAGCATCAGAGACTCCAGGACAGTAAGTGATTATTATTTTTATTATATTTAAGAGTCTCAGACATTTTTCTGCATTGCTTATGCTTTTCTTTTAGGTTGTTCATTTTGTTGTATGTTTCTTTATTCATCCGTAATATCTGTTTCATCAGATGTCCATTCTTTCTTATTCCTTCTCTTCTTTTGTGCTGTCTAGTCCAATGGTAGTATTTTTATCTAGCAATCATGCTGACTTGTGTTCAATCCCACGTGCTTGCCCTTGCACACAAAGGGTAATTTAGAAGCAAACAGCATGTCTCAGCATAGAATATCCATTATAACAAATGGAATTAAACTAAATTAATTATTAATTTTCTTCTTATTTATCTTCAGCATCATCTTCATTGCCTTCTTTTTTTGTCTTTTATAAACTCACAAATTCTTTCCCTTTCCCAGATCCAGCACCACCAATGTGGGACCAAATGTGCTGCCAACGGGTAGACTTGCAGCACCCCCGTTTCCAGGGATTATGCCTGGGTATTACCTCCCAACGAGCACGTCAAGTGTGTCCCCCATTCCGCCCATGGAGAACCTATTAGTTCCCCAGCCTCCTGGTCCAACTCTGTTGATGCCACCACAGCAGCCAACTTATATTCAGCCACAGGGTATGTTTTGATGGTGATTTTTTCTCTCCTCTTTCCTTTCTTTTCTATTTTTCTTTTTTATTTATTTTTTTATTTAATCTTTTCCCTAGCTTTTGATATTGATAACCAGGGCTTGTCCCCTCTTTTTCTTTTTACTGTAACCTATTTTTAACCTTTTAGGAGTTTGTAAAAAGATTTTTTGAACAGATAATATTAATCCCATTTGTTTGTTTGTTTTACCCATTTATTGTTATCCTTTCTGTGAATATGATATAAAATTCTGCATTTTCCATTGCATCCTTTAAGTCAGTTTTGTGGAAAAAATTGGTAATGATAGTTAAGGTAATAGTGATTTGTCAGTCATTTTCCTGAATTTGCACAAAGCAGACATTATCTTTGTGTGCATGGTCCCAAATGACTGATGGTCTGTTATCTGCACAAATTTAGATACAGTTTTATTTTGATATCATTGAGAAAAGAAAGAAAGGCATTGGTTCTCACCACAGAGGAGGCATGATTGAGTGCTTGAAGGGAGTTAGAATTAATTTTTTTAAGATGAGCTACTTAATAAAGTGTGATTTCTGTTTTCCTTAGCGAGCATGGCAGTCCCTGTCCAGTATGTGGGTGCTTTCCCCGGTGTGATGTACCAGCCAGTTGGACCTCCTCTGTTTAACGCACCTCCCCTCATGCTACCTAATGTGGTCTTCCAACACACAGTCGTACAGTCTCCCCATGGACAGATCTCTATACCACTTTCGTCCGATGGAGAAAAGAGGTCTGGTGCAGAAAGCGAACAGGAAATGGACCCAAATCAGCCATCGGGCAAAGTACGTTGACTTTAGATGGCTATGAATGTGATGTCTTTAGCTGCAGTTATTTATGTTTAATGAAGTGAATGGAAA
>NW_020872451.1:164577-172077 GCF_003789085.1 Penaeus vannamei
AAACACCTTTTTGAAGCCAATGTAGGCTACAAGCAGCCCACACCCAAACTCACGGCGGCGCTCTACAGTGACTCGAAGCGCAAGGATACGGTCTTTTGTGGGTTACTGGAGTGCATCCAGATATTGCTCCGGCCTCTGGTGCCTCAGTAGGTGGTCTCTGATACGTCTCAGAAGGATGTGGTCGAGAACCTTGCCTGGTATACTGAGCTGTGTGATGCTTCAGTGATTGTTGCAGTCCCATCGGTCCCCCTTCCCCTTCCAGAGAGGGATGACCAAACCTCTCAACAGGTCAGTGGGAACGTTACCGAACTGCCAGATGGCAGCCAGGACAGAATGTAACCCGCACCATGGTTCACCACCAACCTTTAATACTTCAACCTGGATGTCGGAGATACCTGCTGCTATACCATTCTTCAGCTTGGAGATCGCCCCCTTAGCTTCAGTTAGGAGAGTAGATATTCACTGATGGGTGGGTCCGGCAACAGAATCTCGACTTACCCGCATCAAGTCAACTGTAAGTGGATCAACCATGTATAACTCCTCAAATACTCAGCCCAATGCTCCCGCACCGCAACAGGATCTGAGGCGATCTGGCCACTTACTGAATGGACTGCAGCTGCCTGTGAAGAGGACTTGAAGTTCAGCTTTCTCAGGGCTTGGTATGCAGGGTGAAGGTAATTTCCTAAAAAATGGCCTTCGACCTCCTCTGCAAGACTCCTAATAAACTGTCCCTTGTACGTTCTCAATAGTGATCGAGTTCCGCGCACCTAAGAACGGTGCAAATCCCGATCCCCTGTCAGACCAGTCGCATGACAAGCATCTGTAGATTCCAGCTTTTCCTGCGAGATGATATTCTGTCTCGCTCCTGGGCGTTCACCAAACGATTCTTGAGCTGTATCGAGTGTTTCACGCTTGAAGGTGTTCCACAAAACTACAGTGTCCGTCAGGTTGTTGAGCGCCATGAAACGACCAAAAACTGCCTCAGCATACCCTGGTCACACCCCCCTCCCTCAGCATGTCCAAATGAAACGCCATAGGGTGATCATTGGACCGATGGAAAGTTTTTAAGTGGACTCGGAGAGCAGCCACAATTAATCGTGGTCGATCTTCCTTGGCTGCATTACTCGCATCGCTGTACCATGTCCAGCTATGAGGGTTAAAGTGCTGGTACCAAGAGCCAGAAATCCTTAATTTCTGGGACCCTGCAAAGTCCCGGAAAAGGAGGCTATTGCTGCTGGCAGCAGCTCCAGAACCATGGGGAATGAGAGATTTCACAGCCAACTCGATCGCAACCAGATACCGCATTGAAGTCATCCAGAATAATACGAATATCTCGCCGGAGACAACTGTCTGACACAAAAACAAGTTTGGCATAGAACATCTCTTTCACGTTGGGTATACAAAATCGGTAGGAGCGTACACAGCAATAGGAGACATGAAGCCAAATGCTAGCTTCAGTCTCAGTACCAATATACGCTCATCGACTGGGAGTACCTCTACTACCGAGGACTGGAGTCTGCTGGAGATGGCTATGGCTACTCCCTGAAGATGGTGACCGTCGCTGCGGCCCAACCAGTAATGGGTGTAGTCACTACACTAATCGTGCCGCTGCCAGGTTTTCTCACCTCCGAGAGAGCAGCCACCTCCACTCTCAGCCACCTCAGGTCCCTCGAAAGTAGTGGCAATTGATCATCCTGACGCAAAGAACGGATGTTCCAAGCCCCCACCTTGGCTTCCCGCCTGAGGTTTAACCTCGAGCAGTCATTCCGGTGACTCTGCCACCCTACCAACGATACCACATAAAGTGAGGGTGGTAGGCCGCAGGTCCCCTAATCCACCTGTAGGGGTCCCGTGGGTTTGCCCCACAAGCCTCATGCCAGGTGGCGGCCATCAGGGCACGGATAGGACAGGTAATCCCAGATCCCAGTCCGAGTCCCAGCGGTCATCAACCAGAGGGACCACAGCCTGCCTTACTTGCTGGGTAGGAGGGATGTCCCCCCTCCCCCAGCACCAACACTTGTATGCTGCACTGCCAGTTTGGGTTCTCTCGGGGAAGTAAAACTGGTAAGGCCCGCCTCTCCACAGCCACCCATTAAACCCAGGGAGCAAGGAAGCAGGAATTAGTACGAAGTCAGGCATGTCCACACGCCGGTGGGTCATGACTCTGTCCCTTATGGCCTCCTGCTGCTCCAAGAGCCTCCACAGTTCAGCCTAGGACCGCAAGTGGCCAAGTTTCCAAGGGTGACCCCAGGCACTGCAGAAGTCTTGATGGAGAGGCTATGAGCTGGCAGGGGAGTCATGCACAGCTGCTCCCTTTTCGCACCAGGCTAGCCAGCGGTAGCAGCTGCAAGCAAGAAGGCATGCAAAGCATTTGACACTCTCTAGGCTACCAACATATCACTTCACATCACCCAGCGCGTGAAGCACCCACCCGTCCATTTATATAAGTACATATATATATATATAATATAATAATTATATAATATATATATATATATTATATATGTAATGTATGTATGTATGTAAGTATGTATGTGTATGTGTGCGTGTGTGTGTGTGTGCAATGTATGTATGTGTATATATATATATTATATATATATATAATATATATATATATATATATACTATATATATNACCCTCCTCCCTCCTCCTCCTTCTTCTTCCTCCTCCTCCTCCTCGCCTTTTCTTTTCCTCCTCCTCTTCCATCATCTTTCTCCCTCCTCCTCCTTCTTATTCTTTTCCTCTCCCTTTCCTCCTCCTCTTATTATCTTTTCTAGTGTTTCTCCTCCCCACTTTCCTCCTCCCTCTTCCTTCCTCTTTCCTATCCCTTCTCCTCTCCTCCTTCTCCCATTAACACTCCTCTCACTTGGCTCTCATTCTCTCTCTTGGGCACAATCAGTTCCAAGTCCACTCAACTTTTATCGCCCGCTTTCTTTTCTCTTTTAACTTTTTCTCTTCTTTCTTTCCTCGCACCTTTCTCTCTTTCTTATTTATTTGTAGTTTTCATTTCTTTTTTCGTAGTACTGATCATTTTATTGTATTTTTGTTCTATATCTATCTAGTACTGTCTATCTGTTTGCACTGTGTATTCTTTGGCATTAATCTTGTCTCTCCTCTCCTCGTCTTTGTCTCGGTCTCTCTCTGTCCATGTCTCTGTCTCTGCTCTAACTCTCATTCTCTCGTTCTACTCTCCTCTCTCATCTCTTTCTCTTCTCTCTCCTCTCTTCTCTCTCTCTCTCTCTTCTCTCTCCTCTCTCCTCCCTTCCTTCTCTCTTCTCTCTCTCTTCTCTCTTTTTTTCTTATTTTCTCTCTTGATCTCTTCCTTTCCCTCCTTTCTCTCCTCTTTTCTATCGCCATTCACGTGCAGCTGCCTCTTTTTGTTGGTTGTCTTTTCTTGTTCTGTTTTTGGCTATCTGGTTGTCTCTGGCTGTTATTTATGTTGTCAGTCAATTCTTTCATGTTCCCTCTCCTCCTTCTTCATTACTCCTCTCCTCTCTATCTCATCGCTCCTCTCTCTCTCTCTCTCTTCTCTCTCTCTTTTCTCTCTCTTCTCTCTCTCTCTCTCTCTCTCTCTCTCTCTTTCTTTCTTTTATTTTTTCTCTCTTTCCTCTCTTCTTTCCCTCCTTCTCTCTTCCCCTCTCCTCTCTCTCTCCCATACCCCCTCCTCTGTCTCTCTTATCTTCTTTCCTTCTCCCTCTTTTTCTCTCCTTGTTCCTTCTCTCATCCTCCTCCCTTCCTCTCCTTATTTCCCTCTTACCTGACCCACACTCTGGGCTTCACACCACCACCCCCCATTCCCCTTTCTTCCCCCGCTCTCCCCGACCTACACACCACACCCCTCCCTCCACCCCTTTCTTCCATCCCCCTCCCCTTCCATTACGGCTCCTCCCCTTCCCCCACCCCCTTTCTTCTTGCCCCCCCCCCCCCACCTACCACACCCACGGCCCCTCACCCCACCCCCTTTCTTCCTCCCCCTCCCCACCTACGCTCCCCCTCCCTCCCCCTCCTTTCTCTCTATCCCTTATGCGGCCATTCAGTTGCTTGCAACATTGCAAATGGAACACGGGTGGAAGGGTATAAGGTGGGGGGTTGGGGTGGGAGGGGGGGAGGGGCCACAGATCCGCCACTATGCATGGGGATTGGAGACAAAATTGCAAAGATTGGAAGATTAGGGGATCGGGAACTAAAGAGGAAGGAGGAGGAGGTGGGGAGAGAGGAGGGGTAGGGGAAGAAGTGGTGGTTAGGAGGTTGAGGTTAGGGAGGTGGGAGAAAGAAGAAGAAGATAAAGAAGAAGAAGAAGGAGAAAAAGAAGGAAAAGGAAAGAAGAAGGAGCAGGAGGAGGAGGAAAAGAAGAAGAATAAGAAGAAGAGGAGGAGGAGAGAGGAGACGAAGAAGAAGGGAGAAAAGGAGGAAGAGAGTGGAAGAGGAAGGAGAGGGGAGGAGGAGGAAGAGGAGGAAGAGAAGGAGGAAGAGAGAAGATGGAGAGGGGAGAAGGAGGAAGAGGAGTGGAGAAGGAGAAGAGGAGTGAGAAGAGGATGAGGAGGTGGAGAAGGAGGTGAGGAAGTGGAGGAAGTGGAGGAGGGTGGAGGGGGAGGAAGAAAGTGGAGGAGGAGAAAGAGGAAGAGGAGAGGAAAGAGGTAGAAGAAGTAGAAGAAATATAGAAGGAGAAGGAGGAGAAAGAGGAAGGAGCGAGGGTGTAGATGAAAGAGAAGGTAAGGATTATGGAAAAAGTGGAGGAGAAAATGGAGAAAGAGGAGGAGGAGGAGCAGAAGGAAGCGGTTATCTCCCACGAAAGAGAATCACACGAAAGAAGAGAATAAAACGATGATAATAACAATAAACAAGAAAAAAAAATAAAGTAAACCTACGATTTAATAAAGGAAATAGACGAAACAAGAAATTTCAGAGACGAAATTAAAAAAAAAAAAAAAGAAGAATAAGAAACAAAGAAGAGGAGAGAAGAAGCAAGGAAGAAAAGAATGCGAATTTTTTTTTATTCCGTTAAAAGAATCTGAGACGCAAAGAGAAAGAGATGAAAGAAGGGCGATTGGAGAGAAGCGGGGAAGAATAAAGAAAGGGCAAGAAGCAAAGCAAAGCAATGGGAGATTGAAAGGAGATTGAAGGCAAAAGGGAAGGGAAGTCAAAAGCGATAAACGGAGAGAAAAATGAAAGACAGAGAAAGAAAAGAAAACAAAAAAATGGGAAACGAAGTATACAGAAAGATAAACAAAGAAAAAAATCCCCCCCCCCCCAAAAAAAAAAAAAAATACGACAAAAAAAAGAGGAGAGAAAGAGAGAACGAAATAAATAGAGAGAGAGAGTAGAACACAAAACAAAGAGAAATCCCTCCCCCAAAAAAAAAAAAAAAAAATAAAAGAAAAGAAAAAGAGGAGGGTGAGAGAAGAAAAAAAGCGAATAAAAAAGGAGGAAAAGAGAGAACGAAATAAACAGAAAGAGAGAAAGAAGAACAAAACAAGAGAACCCCAACCCCCCCCCCAAGAAAAAAAAGAAGAAAGAAAAGAGGATAAAAAAGAGTAGAAAGAGAAAAGAGAAGAAAAAAAGCGAATAGAAAGAGGAGAAAGAGAGAACCAAATAAATAGAGAGAGAGAAAGAAGAACACAAAACAAAGAGAAACAAACCACCCATCCAAAAAAATAAAATAAAGAAAACGAAGAGAAGGTGAAAGAAGAAGAAAAAGAAAAAAAAGCGAATAAAAGAAAAAGAGGGAGAAAGAGAGAACGAAATAAATAGAGAGAGAAAGGAGAACATTAAGCAAGAGAAAGCCCCCCCCCCCAAAAAAAAAAAAGAAGAAAGAAAAGACAATAAACAAAAGAAAAGAGGAGGATGAAAAAGAAGAGGAGGAGAAAGAGAGAACGAAAAATAAATAAATAGAGAGTGAGGAGAACATAAAACAAAGAGAACCAAAAAAACAAAGAAAAGAAGAATAAAAAAAAAACGAAAAGTTGAAGAAGAAGAAAAGAAAAAAGCGAATAAAAGAAAAAAAAGGAGGAGAAAGAGAGAACCAAATAAATAGAGAGAGAGTAAGAAGAACACAAAACAAAGAGAGCCCCACCCCACCCCCCACCCCAACAAAGACAAGAGAATAAAAAAACGAAAAGAAGGTGAAAGAATGAGAAAAAAACGAATAAAAGAAAAAAGAGGAGGAGAAAGAGAGAACGAAATAAATAGAGGAGAGAGAGAGAACATTAGTCTCTTCTGATTGTGCCGGTTGGACGCCCCTGCTCGGTCTTCGGGTCGTCTTCGGTGTTATCTCTTCTAAGGGGGGGGAGGGAGGGAGGAGGGGATGGAGGGGTGAGAGAGGGAGGGGGATGGAGGGAAAGGAAGGGGGTAGGAGAGGATGAGGGAGAAGGGGTGGGATGAGGGGGGTGAGGGGTGGGCTGAGGAAGGGGAGGGGGATGAGGGAGGGAGGAAAAAGGGAGGAGTGGGGTTGGGAGGGAGGAAGGAGGGGGCTAAAGAGGAGAGAGAAGGAGGGGGATAGAGTAAGGGGACGATGGAGGGAAAGAGAGGAGAGAAAAAAAGGGTTAGAGGATAGGAGGGAGAAAAGAGAAAGGAGGAAAGTGGCGGAAACGGGAAAAAAGAGAGGAAAAAGGGCTAACTCGGAGAGAGAATAAAAGAAAAGAGGAATATTCCTGAAAAGCAAAAGGCCAGAAGAACGAATAGGAAAGAAAAGAAAAGGAATAATAAAAAAAGAATATAAAAAAAAAACAGACGAAGACGGAAGACGAAAAATCCCCCCCCCCCCCTTTGGAAAAAAAAAAGCCGAACGAGAAATGCAAAAGACATTAAACTCGGCGAAGAGAAGAGAGAAGACGCAATAAAACAAGAAAAGAGAGGGTCATGCGTAGTGTCGAAATCAGGGACCCCCTTTTCGGACAGCTTTCTTGTGGTCATTGTCTCCAGCTGTTAAACCTCCCTGATGAAGCGACTGCAAGGGTTTCCTTTTTAGAGAACATATTTCATAGTTGTTTGTCTGTTCGGCGGGTTCGTTTGTGCTCTGTCTGGGGGTGGTGTGTGTAGAGAGAGATATGTGTTGAGGTATATATTTATGGATATGTGTATGTGCATATTTATATTTGTGTGTGTGTGTGTGTGTGTGTGTGTTTGTGTTTGTGTGTGTGTGTATATGTGTGTGTATATGTGTGTGTGTTGTGTGAGTGCGTGTATACATATATATGTGTGTGAATCCTTTTTGTTTTTGTTTTTTGTTCTACGTCGATTTTCTTATCTTTGAAAACCTCATAATAGTTATTGCAATTGTAGCAGTTACATCTACATAAATATTTTTAATTCCCTCTCTATACCTATAACTTCCACTCATTCTTTTACATATGGCCATTCTTTGATAACTTCATTAACCGATCATCCACTATATATTTCCCCACAAAAGATAAATCCCCACGCTCCGTCACTGTCACGAAAGACCAAACGACCCGTAAGATTTAGGGGTCCAGTCTTGGCTGTATGTGAAGACAGATAAC
>NW_020872451.1:182077-187077 GCF_003789085.1 Penaeus vannamei
GTAGTAGTAATAATAATAGTAATTTGAATATCTTATTACATATCTATAAAGATTTTTCATCTTAAAATTGAGTAAAAGATAATTGATTCCTTTAAATCTTCATGGACAACTCTCGTAAAATAGTCAGTGTACTTTAGATCATAGTCTTTATCCTTAATGAACATATTTTATCGATATAGAAAAAATATATATATATCAAAAATACGAAAATTCGGACGAAAAAGTTTAAGAACGGAGAGTACTTTTTGACAAGTAAAAAAAAAAAAAAAAAAATGCGACTCATTTGCATTTTCTGTTGTCCCCGCGATCTCTTCGTCCCGAATAAAAGCTTCCTATTGGCTCCTAATCACCCTCGAATAATACCTCTCCTCCTATTGGCTGCCGTAATTACCCGCAAATGGTAAGTCTTTTCTTATTGGCCCATAAAATTTTGCGAGAGGATTCTCCCTTCTCATTGGCCTCAAGTGGGTCCTAACTCCCGCCAAAGAGCCCGAGGACTTCTTATCGCGGAAATAAAGATTCTTGATAAAATCCTCTCTCGTCTTGAGGAGTGATGGGATGATAGAAAGACACGTAGAAGGAGAAACGAAGAAAATACAAAAATACAGATCGGTGGGGGATTGTTTAAGGTACGGATTTTTTTGGGTGGTGTGTGCGTGGCCGATGGAGGTGTATAGGCGTGGGTGGTGGAGTGATGGAGGGTTGAGTGGTGGAGTGGTGGAGGGTTGAGTGGTGGAGTGGCGGAGGTAAACTATCAACTAGGCTTCTCTCTATCTATCTGTCTGTCTGTATGTATGTATGTATGTCTCTCTGTCTGTCTCTGTCTGTCTGTCTGTGTGTCTGTCTCTGTCTGTCTTGTCTCTCTCTCTCTGTCTCTCTTTCTCTCTCTCTCTCTCTCTCTCTCTCTCTCTCTCTCTCTCTCTCTCTCTCTCTCCTCTCTCTCTCTCTCTCTCTCTCTCTCTCTCTCCCCTCTCTCTCTCTCTCCTCTCTTTCTCCTCTCTCTCTCTCTCTCTCTCTCTCTCTCTCTCTCTCTCCTCCTCTCTCTCTCTCTCTCTCTCTCTCTCTCTCTCTCTCTCTTCTCTCCTCCTCTCTCTCTCTCACACACACACACACACACACACTCACTCTCACTATCTAAATATATATACAACACACACACACACACCACACATACAGATCTCCCCCCCCCCGACACCCACCCACCCACCAGTCCTATCGTCCGGCACGACGATTCCGAACAAAAGACCGACACAGAAACCTCTCAAGCAGAAAATAAAGACACACGCACACGCGCCACACCCAACGCAGCCATACACGAACGGTCGAATCTCTAACAGCAGCGAGGGAGGCCGTTTTTCCGTCTCGGTTCGTCTAACACTCCCGCGTTCGTCTAAAACTTCCCTCTCGCGTTCGTCTAACAGAAACACCTCCGCGTTCGTCTAAAACCTCCGCGTTCGCTAAAATATCGACCGCGTATCGTTCTAAGACCTCGGGCCGCTCATCGTGCTATAAGAACTCGTAATAATGGTGTGCGTTCGGTCGGGGACGTGCTCTCGACTGAAGATGTTGGCGATGATTGGGAGATAATAAGGGTCGGTTGTGAGTAATATGTCTGTCGTGTTTGAGACGCGGATGAGGTGTTAGGTCTCACATTCGCATTGTCGTGCGTGTGTGTAGTTATTAAGATACGGCGTGATGTGTGTGTCGAATCGAGCTCTCTGGAAGATGAGTTCTGTGTGTGTGACTGATAATTGACTGTTATGTAGTCGCGCGCGGGTGTGTTTATATGGTAGTAGAGAGTAGTGAGTCAGGGTAAGTGAGTCGTCGGTGGCAGATGGGGTGCGATGCTCTATGTGTCGTATGTTGGGCGATGTGTGTTTGAGGAGGATGAGCTTTATGTTCGCAGACACAGTAGGGTTCCGGGAGAATGACCGTGATAGGCTGTGATGTAGTGCCAGGTGTGTCGATTATAGTTATAGGTAGGCTATGCTTGCGTGCTGTTGCTGGGTTGTGCGTTTACGTGTTGCGGTATGTGTGGAGTAGCTATGCAGCGTGCAGGTGAGCGCGCGTGTGTTGTGTGGTCACTGTTGCGAGCGACGTGAGGCGATGGCGTGGTGCTGCTGTTGTGAACGGTGGGTGGGCATAATGTGTCTCCAGTGCGTTGTTGTCTGGGCCTTCTAGGCTCGCTCTCGGTAGATATCGTGTGAGATTAACACCATCCCCGTTCGTCTCTCAAAATCGCCTCGCCGCGTTCGTCCTAACTCACCTCACGTGCATGCCGTGACCAGCCAATATTTACTCGCGCCGAACGATGGGGAGGAGCGCTGTAGTGCCCGCGAGAGGACACGTAGTGCAGTACTTATGCTGAAATTTCAGCGGGTTGGATTGGCTCGATTAGTTGTCGCTCGGATGAGTTGTAGCTGGGGTTAGTGTGTGAGCGAGGGATCATAGATGAGGTGATATACGTTGTGTGTGAGTGCGATGCTGGGTAGGTTCTCTCGTGTGAGATTGGCGCTAGCGATATGTGTACACGCGTGAGCTCGAGTCGACATCGGTTGTGTTGTGCATTTGCGCGATGTACGCAGAGCAGTTGAGTTTTGGTTATGCTGAGGCTGTATAGAGGAGATATATTGTGTGCTGCGATAAGTGGAGATGTTGCGGTATCTGGGCGTGGAGGGTAGAGAGAAGATATGTAGTAGCGTGTGCGGTGAAGTATCGTGAAGAGAGCATCGTGCTAGTAGTTCTGCAGCGCGCGTGTCGTGTCGATGAGGTGTTAGCTGGTTGATGGGAGGGGCTGTGCGCTCGGCGCGGCTGGCGCTGGTATAGTGCTTCGTAAGAAGCGGGCGGAGGGGGTGGGGAGAGGGGGTGGAGGCGCACTCTAGAGATGTCGAGGGAGTGGAGGGGGTGGGAGAGCAAGGGGGGGGAAGGCTGGAGAGGGGGAAAGAGGGGGGAACAGGAAGAAGGGAAGGGGTTGGATCGGTGTGGAGAGACGGAGAGGAAGAAGGGAAGGGGAGATAAAGGATAAGGGGAGGAGAAGAAGAGAAGGGGAAATAGGGAAATTGGGGAGGAACCAAGGGAGAGAGGAAGAAAGGATGAACGAAGAGAGAGAGGAAGAGGGGAGAAGGGGAAAGGGAAGAAGAGTAGGCAGAGTAAAGGGGGGAATAGGGATGAAGAAGGAAGAGAGAAGGAGCGAAGGGGAGGGGGAGAAAGGAAGAGAGGAAGAGCGAAGGGGAAGAGGAAGGGGAAGGGGAGAAAGAAAGGGAAAGAGAGAGCTATGCTAATTATGAGGCGACAGACATAGAGACAGACAACCACGTGCGGACTGGCTATGAGGTTTGCTTTAGCTTCCTGACGTGAAAAAGAAACAAAGGCAAGAATGAGGGAGAGAGGATTAAGTACGGATAGAGGATAAAGTGAGAGAGAGAGAGAGAGAGAGGGAGAGAGAGAGAGAGAGAGAGAGAGAGAGAGAGAGAGAAGAGAGAGAGAGAGAGAGAGTGAGAGAGAGAGAAGAGAGAGAGAGAGAGTGAGGAAGAGAGAGAGGAGAAGAGAGACGAGAGCGAGAGAGAAGGAAGAGAGAGAGAGAGAGAGAGAGAGAGATGAGAGCGAGAGAGACGAGAGAGAGAGAGAAGAGAGAGAGACGAGAGAGAGAGAGTGTGAGAGAGACGAGAGAGAAGAGAGAGAGAGAGAGAAAGAGAGAGAGAAGGAAGAGAGAGAGAAAGGAGAGAGAGAGAGAGAGGGAGGGAGGGAGGGAGGGAGGGTGGGGAGGAGAGAGCAGATAGAAGAGACAGTAAAAGAAGAGAGAGAGAAAGAAAGAAAGAGACAGACAGAAAGATACAAAACAGAAGGTAGATAGAGAGATAAAGAAGAGAGTGGAGAGGCTAAAGAAAAGAGAGATATTAAAAAAAAAAGCCACAAAAGAAAAGACAACGAAAACGAAACAAAACACAGAAACAATAGAAAACCGAAAGAATCCCCCCCCTTCTTCAACAAAAAAAAGAAAAAAAAAAAAATACAAGTAAGACCTCCTTCTCCAAACAGCGTAAAAACCTCACCCTCGAAGCCATAGCGCCCGTAATGACATTCGTAACGCAACACAGCAATAATTAGTATCTCCCTTTGGCTTTATTACCCGCGGTCTTTACGAAATGGCTTCCCGGCGTCTATCCCTCGAACGGCGCGAGGTCCTGGCGAGGCTTAGGAAGAACCTGATTTAGAAGGAGGAGGAGGAGGAGGAGGGGTGGAGGTAGGTGGAGGAGGGGGAGGGGGGAGGGGGTACGGGGTGGGGGTGGGGGAGGGGGAGGTGGAGGAGGTGTGGGGTGAGGGAGTGGTGCCAGGGGGAGTGGGGGTGGAGGGAGAAGGAGGAGGAGGTAGGTGAGAGAGGAGGTAGGTGGAGGAGGGGGAGTAGGAGTGGGGTGAGGGGGGAGGAAGGAGGTGGGGGAGGGGGGAGGGTGAGGAGAGGAGGAGGAGGGCGAGTGGGGCCAAGGAGGCCAGGGGGAGGTGGGGGGGTGGGAAGAGGAGGGAGGTAGGTAGGTGGTGGGTTGGTGAGGAGTGGAGTTGGGGGTGGGGAGGGGGAGTGGGGTGAGGAGGTGGAGGTGTTGGAGGAGGAGGAGGTGGGGATGGAGGAGGGGAGGTGGGGGAGTTTGGAGGAGGAGGGCGAGTGGTGCCAGGGGGAGTGGGGGGGGAGGTGGAGGAGTGGGGGATAGGGTGGGAGGGGAGGTCGGTCGGAGGGGGTGGTGGGAGAGGTACGGTGGGGGAAGGGGTGGAGGTGGTGGGGAGGGGAGTGAAGAAGGGAGGGATGAGGGGTAGAGAGAGATGGATGGGAGGTAGGTACGTGGAATAGATATATATGGATAAGATAGAGGTTTGTAGAATAGAAAAAGAGATCGATAGAGATAGAAGATATGGGGAAGAAAGAGAAAGAGAAAAGAGAGAGAGAGAGACCGAGACCGACAAGAAAAAAACACACAAGAAATAAAACAAAAAACAAATCAAACACCAAA
>NW_020872451.1:199577-202077 GCF_003789085.1 Penaeus vannamei
CAACTGTCTATCATTTGACATCAACAAATACGTCAATTGATAGATAAACGCTGATATAGAGAAGACGCAAAATAAAAATATGAATAGCTAGATAAAAGAAAAAGTGATAAAAACGAGAATAGAGAAATGAAAAAGAGAAACGAAAAGAGACAGAAAAAACAGAGAGTGGTAGAATATAAACTGATAGACAGATAGATATGGAATCAAAAAAAAAAAAAAAGTCAACAGAAAAAGGTAAAGAAAAGCGAAATCAAGCAAAGACAGAGAGAGAGAGAGAAGAAGAAGAAAAGAGAGAAAGAGAAGAAGCCAAATAGACAGAGAAAAAAAAAATAGAAAGACCAAAAAGAAAAAAAAAAGAAGAAAAGGGTAAATAGACAGAGATAAAGAAAAAGACAGCCAAATAAACTGAGACAAAGGAATACATAAGAAAAGAGAGAGAAGAAAAAAAGAAAGAGAGAGAAAAGCAAAACAAGAAGCCTCTCGTACACGCAGGTCCCAGCTGATCCCACAGCTGATAGATGATAACCCCGTTGCATCAGGTCTTGCATCATGGCTCATGGCACGGCAACCCTTCTTGGCTCTAATTCTCGTAGATGACCTCTTTGCACCTCGTCCTTTCTCATCTTTGGTTGTTTGTTTGGTTTGGTTTTGTCTTTGTTTTTTGTTGGTTGATTTTCTTGTTTTCTGGTATTGTTTTTTTTTTTTTTTTTTTTTTTTTTTTGGTTTGGTTGACTTTCTTGTTTTTTGGTTTTGTTTGTATTTTTCTTTCGTTTTTTTTATTTGGTTGATTTTCTTGTTTTCTGGTATTATTGGTATTTTTTCGTTTTTTTTCTTTGTTTGCTTTCTTTTGATTGATTTTCTTGTTTTTTGGTATTGTTTTGTTTTTGTGTATGTATTTCTTATGATTTGTTATTGATTTTCTTTTCATCTTCTATTTCGTTTTTTATTCCTTATTTCATTCTTATTTTCCGTTCTCAAAGCATTCGTTCTTTTGTTTTTGTTTTACTTTCTTCGTTTTCTGCAAGTTCTTTTAACTGACATACACAGAGCCAAACAGACAGACAAACAGAAGGAGAAAGAGAGAGAGAGGGTGAAGAAGAGAAGAGAGAAAGAGAAGAAACCAAATAGACAGAGAGAAAAAAAAATAAAACTAAATAGACAGACATAAAGAAAAAGACAGACAAATAAACTGAGACAAAAGAATACATAAGAAAAGAGAGAGAGAAAAAAAAAGAAAGAGAGAGAGAGAAAAGAAGAAAGAGAGAGAAAGGCAAAAGAAGCCTCTCGTACACGTAGGTCCCAGCTGATCCCACAGCTGATAGATGATAACCCCGTTGCATCAGGTCTTGCATCATGGCTCATGGCACGGCAACCCTTCGTGGCTCTAATTCTCGTTTATGACCTCTTTGCACCTCGTCCTTTCTTATCTTTGGTTGTTTGTTTGTTTTTGTCTTTGTTTTGGTTTGGTTGGTTTGGTTGATTTTCTTGTTTTCTGGTATTGTTGATATTCTTTTCTTTTGGTTAATTTTCTTCCTTTCTGGTATTGTTGGTATTTTTCTTTCGTTTTTTTGTCTTTGTTTGGTTTGTTTTGGTTGATTTTCTTGTTTTTTTTTGGTATTGTTAGTATTTTTCTTTCGTTTGTGTGTGTCTTTTTTATAATTGTTGTTGATTTTCTTTTCTTCTTTACTTCGTTTCTTTATTTCTTATCTTATTTTTCATTCTAAAAACATTTTTTTTTTACTTTCTTCGACTTCTGCAAGTTCTTTTACCTAATAATATTCCCCGCCTATTGCATTGCAACGAACGGGAAGGCATTTTGCACATATCTTAGCTTTTTGTTATTGATTATCGCATATAATCGTTTATTTTCTTTGTTCTTTATTCTTCCTTCTTTCTGTTATTTTTTCTATTTGTCTGTCTCTGTTTCTTTCTCTCTCTAAGTCTATCTATCTGTTTATCTGCCTGTCTGTCTGTCTGTTTCTGTCTCTATCTATCTATCTATATGTCTATTTATGTATTTGTCTATCTCTCTCTTCATTTACTTATATATCTGTCTGTCTCTCTCCTGCTTCATTATTGCAATGTTCTTCCTAATACATTCATATCCATTTTTTTTTATATAAACTTTGAGAAAATATTTTCACAATCAATCACAGTTATTTAGAAAATTAATTAGAAGAAATAAAATAAAAAAGAGTGGTGATAATTTTATTTTTTTCCCTAATATAATTTCCCGCTGAAATCAAAATCATTTTTTTTCTTCACGTTTTTTTCTATCTTTTCCTTTCATCTCGAATTCAATTATGAAATAATGATGATGATATTCGACAGGAGTTAATCACTCCCTCCCCCTTCTCTCCTCCCCCTCCCCCCTCCCCCTTCCCACACCCCACTCTCTCCCACTTCACCCCACATCCCTTTACCCCCTCCCCCTCACCCCTCTTATTCCCCCTTCCCCCTTTACACACCCTTTTCATTCCCCCTTCCCCCTCCCCACAAC
>NW_020872451.1:205927-210927 GCF_003789085.1 Penaeus vannamei
TGTTTTTTTTTTTTTTTTTTTTGTTTTTTGCGGGAGGGGGAGAAAGGGCGGGGGGGGGATGGGTTGTTCTGTTTGTTTGTTATGACAAGGGGAGAGAAAGGGGAGGGTATGGGAGTTGTGTTGTTTGTTTGAACAAGGGGGGATTTTTTTTCTTGAGGGGGCGGTAAAAAAAGGGGGCGAAGGGGGGTGGGGGTTTGGTGTTGTTGTTGTTTTGTTGTTTACGATACAGATTGGCAGAGACAAAAGACCGCGAAGAGGAACAGGAGGATGAAGAAAAAAGAGGGAAAAATTGGATGAATTAGTAGGAATAATAAAAAAGGGAAGAAGAAAGGAGGAGAAGGATGAACAAATGACGAAGGAGGGTAAAGAAAAGGAAAAAAAAAAATGAAATGAATTAGTATAAATAATAAAAAAAGGAAGAAGAAAGAAAGCCTGAGAAGGAAATGAACGAAAGGAGATTTTTTAAAAAAAAATGGGAGGGGAAAAAAATATATATTAGTATTAATAAGAAAAAAGATAATAAAGCCTTAGAAGAATGAAGAAAAGACGAAGGTGAATAAAGAAAAAAGGAAACATTGAATAAATCAATATGAATAATAAGATAATAATAATAATAATAATAAAGAATAGCAAAAAATGATAGAAAAGAAAAGGGAAAAAATTTATAAATTAGAAAGGAATTAATAAAAAAGCGATAAAAAAGCCTGAGAAGAAGAATGAACAAATGACGAAAGAGGATAAAGAAAGGAAAAAAAAATTACAGAATAATTAAAATAATAATAATAATAATAAAAAATAATAGAAAATAATTTTTTTTAAAATGTAGAAAAAAAGATAAATAGCAGGAATAATAAAGAGCAAAAATAAAAAATGTAAGAAAAAAAGGTAAGAATAATCAAAAACAATAAAAAATATAATAAAAAAGGTAAGAAGAAAAGATAAAATTAGTAAGAATAATTAAAAATAATAATAGGAAATAATAAAAAGGTAAGAAAAAAATAAATTAGTAAGAACGATTAAGAAATAATATTTAATTAAAAAGGAATAATTAAAAATAATCATAAAAAAAAGGTAAAAAAAATATATATATTAAAAAAAATAGAGAGAAAAGAACAACATTGCAGGAAGATGACACTCACAGAGGGTTGCAATTCCAACCTTTGTTAGATTTGTGTCTTGTTGATTAAGACGTTTTCTAAGAAATGCGGCGGATGTTGCGTTTCATTGTGCGGGAGGAATGGATTTTTTTTTTTTTTTTTTTTTGCGGGGGGAGAAGAAAAGGGGGGGTTTGGGGTTGTTTGTTTGTTTGATGCAGGAGGGAGGGGTTGTTTGTTTTGTTGCTTGTTTGTTATGACAAGGGGGTGGGGAGAAATTTGTTTTGTTTTTTTGTTATGAACAATGGGGGGAAGGAAAGAGGGGATCTGCTTTGTTTGTTTGTTTGTTATGAACAAGCGCTACTGTGTATCATCGTCTCTTTTGAAAAAAAACAACAACACAATACTACCCATATATACGTACATACATACAGTACATACATACACAAACAAATACAGACATACACACAGATAGGTATATAGATAGACAGATGACTAGATTGATAGATAGATAGACAGATAAATAGATTGATAGATAGACCAGATGAATACATAGATTGATAGATAAGATAGACAGATTAATAAATTGGTAGAAATATAGACAGACAGATAAATAGATTGATAGATGATAGATAATAGATAAAGATAATAGATAATAGATAAATCCAAATATTCATTCTCAAAAAAGAAAAAGAAAAAAAAAAAGACAGAAAACACATTCCACAGAAAACGAAAAAAGAGATTCGCCAAGACAGACAAGGAGCTTCTGGAAAACGTCTTGAGACAAACCCGCTCCCCTCGCACATCCAGCTTTCTCGATGACGCAAGAACTTAATAATCATTTGAGCGTCGAAGCTGAAGTCAAGCGAGCGATCGAACGCGGGGATCGACTGGAAAATGATATTAAACTCACGATAATGAAGCCAGTGGCAGCTGCTGAGGTCAGGATGATGTATGGGCTATCACCCTCCTCTCCCCTCCTCCTCCTCCTCCTCCTCCTCCTCCTCCTCCTCCCCCCTCCCCCCTCCCTCCCCCTCCCCTCCCCTCCTCCTCCTCCTCCTCCTCCTCCCTCCTCCTCCTCTTCCCCTGTATATTGATGCCCTGTTAATGTGTCTCCCTTTACGTCAGCTGGTGTTCTGGTCTTTCTCGCTGTTATGGTATCACTCTCTTCTCTCTCTCTCTCTCTCTCTCTCTCTCTCTCTCTCTCTCTCTCTTCTCTTCTCCTCTCTCTCTCTCTCTCTCTCTCTCTCTCTCTCTCTCTCTCTCTCTCTTCTCTCTCTCTCTCTCTCTCTCTCTCTCTCTCTCTCTCTCTCTCTCTCTCTCTCTCTCTCTCTCTCTCTCTCTCTCTCTCTCTCTCTCTCTCTCTTCTTTGTGATCTCTCTTCGTTCGCTATCTTCTCTCTCTCTCTCTCTCTCTCTCTCTCTCTCTTCTCTCTCTCTCTCTCTCTCTCTCTCTCTCTCTCTCTCTCTCTATCTATCTATCCTTATCTATCTATCTATCTGTCATCTATCTATCTCTCTCTCCTTCGTAATCTCTCTTCATCGCTACTTCTCTCTATCTCTCTCTCTGTCTCTCGTTCTTATTTCTTATTCTCCGTGTGTCTGTGGCTGTCTGTCTTTCTGTCTGTCTGTCTCTCTCTCTCTCTCTCTCTCTCTCTCTCTCCTCTCTCTCTCTCTCTCTCTCTCTCTCTCTCTCTCTCTCTCTCTCTCTCTCTCTCTCTCTCTCTCTCCCCTAGACCTCCATCCCACCCCACCCCTCCAATCCCTCTCGACCCCCCCCCCAGCCTCGCACCTTCATTTCCATATCCCTAAATCATGGCAGCCTATTTGCTTCTCCCCCCCTCCCCCTACCCCCCCACTCGGAGCTTTAATTCATGGCACTGTGCCTCAATGCCCCCACCCCTACCCCCACCCTCACCCATCCATCCATCCCCTCCCCAATACACCGCCGCATCTAGACCCAACCCCTGAACCCCTTACTTTTCCCCTCCCTCTCCCCATCCCCTCCTCCCTCCTTCCCCTCTTCTCCCCCTCCGCTTCCACCTCTCTCTCCCCACCCTCCCCCTTTCCCCTCTCCCCTCCCCTACCTCCTTCCCCTCTCCTCTCCCTTTCTCTCCTTCCCCAACCTACATTCCCTTCTCCCTTCTTCCTTTTCTCTCCCCCTCCCCTCCCCAAACCCTCATTCCCCCTCTCATAATGACCCCACGCCCAACTAACTCATAATCACTCGCATTCAATTAATTACATTGCTCGCGGCGAACAGAGAGGAAACGGTTTTAGTCCTTAATCGACCTTGCGGGAGAAGAATCAACTCAATCACGCTTATTTTCCGTTTCAGTCAGCTGTTATATCGAAAGGGTTTGGCAGGATGAGGTCATCAGTCTTGCTCTTTATAATTGGGATGCGGTTTGTGTTGTCTGAGTGAGGGATTTGGTTATATGTGGATGGTGGGAGTACGTGTGTGTATTCTGTGCATACACTTAGAAAGATGTGTATGAATGTGTATCTATGAGTGAATAGATAAAAGAAGAAGAGAGTGTTGTGTGTGTGTGTGTGTGTGTGTGTGTGTGTGTGTGTGTGTGTGTGTGTTGTGTGTGTGTGTGTGTGTGTGTGTTGTGGTGTGTGTGCGTATGCGTGTGTGTGTCCTTATTTTTCTATCTATTCACGTTAAATTCCTGCTTCTTGAAAATTACCCAAAGTAGAATTTACAATAGTCCGAGTTACAGGCTTCCATTACGCTGCATATTTCAATGGCTCATTTAATCAACACTTTTTTTCTTCCTTGTCCACTGTACATCTGGATAGCATTGGCGAATATCATTGATAATGCGACATTCTGTATTTTCCCGATGGTTTTCAAATTTTGTAAATGGTCGGCTTCTACATTACGAAATACGCTGTTCCTCAACGTTTCAAAATAAGAGACCCTGTCACTGTCTACTTATCCTGGGACGGGGTGGGGGGGGGGGGGGGCACGCCCACTTTACATTTCCGTCAATGTCAAAATGTCCTTGTTTCCAATTTTGATATCTTTCGCTAAACGACAATTTGTAGAACCACAGGTAATGAAAATGATCATTACAGGTAGAAAATATAACAAGGTTGCTAATGATATACGATTTTTTTTCCCCCCGTTTCAACTTCCTATGACGTCAGAGTAACAACACCGATGACGTCACGAAATACCAACCACCAGAGGGCCACAGCGGGAAAAAAAAAAAAAAGAATTACCTCGCGCGCTTTTTAAATAATCTTACCTTTTCTCTTTACCTATATACTTCTCAACGAATACACTTACACACACACGCACACACATACACATACGTACATCGCTGAAGGAGAAAAGGAACCAAAAAAAAATTAACAAATGCGCTAAAACAAAACATAAATAGCGAACACCCCCCAAATTCTGCAGTGGATGACATTTCGCTCACAGAAGTTGTCACCAAATGAGAAGTTTGCGTGTGTGTGTGCGCGGAGGAAGCGAGGAATGGGGAGGAAAGGAGGAGGAAGAGAATGGAAGGAGAAGGAGGAGGTGGGAGGAAGAAAGAATGATAAAAAGAGGAAGGGAGGAGGAGGAAGAATGATGAGAATGTTTGCGAGGAGGTGGGGGAGGAAAAGAGGAGGAAGAAAAGATAAAAAGAAGAAGGGAGGAGGGGGAAGAATGATAAAAAGAGGAAGGGAGGAAAGGAGGAGGTAAAGAATGGAAGGAGAAGGAGGAAGAAAGAATGATAAAAAGAGGAAGAGGGAGGAAGAATGATAAAAAGAGGAAGAGGAAGAAAGAATGATAAAAGAGGAAGAGAGGAAACTGATAAAAAGAGGAAGAGGAAAGAAGAATGATAAAAGAGGAAGGGAGGAGAGGAGAAGAAGAGGAAGAATGATAAAAAGAGGAAGGGAGGGAAAGAGG
>NW_020872451.1:220927-223427 GCF_003789085.1 Penaeus vannamei
ATCGTTAACTCTGATCGGCCTAATATAATTCCCCTCACTTCTGCCTCTCATTTTCTTACAACTTTGATGGTCGATGATCTGCCCAGTTTATGAATAAACTCGACCGTATGCAAATGAGCTCTCCCAGCCCCTTCTTTGCTCTCTTAAGCGAAAATCGTTTTGCGTGTTTGGCGATTCCGCGTCACGCACTCGTTTCGCTTTTTGAGTGATGTCCGAAAATGTATATAATGTTTTCTGTTTTTTTTTAAAGCTTTTTTTTCGTTTTTTTAAGAAGCTTTTATTTTTTGATGTCCGAAAATATATATCTTTCTTTTTTTCGTTTTTAAGAAGCATTTTTTTTTCGTTTTTTAAGAGGCTTTTATTTTTTTCGTTTCGTTTTTTAAGAAGCCTTTATATTTTTATTTATCTTTTTTAGTTTTTTTGTTTTGTTTTTTTGTTTTTTTTATTCGTCATCCTCTTTTAAATCCGTTGCGTGAGCTCGTGTGCACGCGCGTGTGTACAGAAGGACGATTTCTTATTCTTCTCCTGTTTCTCTTTCTCCTATTTTTGCTCTCTCTCTCTTTTCGGTTCCTTTTATTTGTTTCATTTATTTTTTTTCTTATGATTATCAATCCTTCTTATTTTCGTTTATGTATTATCTCCGTTGCGTCTTTCTTTCCTCCTCTTGTTATTCTGTCTTTCCTTTGTCCTTTGCTTTATCATTTACAGACTCTCTTCCTTTTTTTATCATTTTTCTTCACTCTTTCTTTCTTTCTCCCTTTATGACCCCATCCCCCTTTTTCCTTCCTTTCGTTCTCCCTCTTATCCTATCTTTCCTCCTTCCGGCATCAACCCTCCCTTCCTCCTTTCTTCATCAACTCTTCCTTTCTCCTTCCTTCCTTCATCACCCCTTACATCCCTCTTCCTTTATCAACCCTCCCTTCCTCCTTCCTTCATTAACTCTTCCTTTCCCCTTCCTTCCTTCATCACCCCTTCCTCCCACTTCCTTCCTTTATCATCCCTCCTTCCCCCCTTCCTTCCTTCATCAACCCTTCCCCCTTCCATCCCTTCATCACCCTTCCCTTCTTCTTGCCTTCCTTTCATCACCCCTCCCTCTCCCCTTCCTTCCTCTATCTTACCCTCCCTCCCCTTCCTTCCTTCATCACCCTCCCCCTTCCTTCCATTATCACCCCTCCTTCCCCCCTTCCTTCCTTCATCACCCCTCCCTCCCCCCTTCCTTCTTTTATCAACCTCCCCTTCCTTCCATTATCACCCCTCCTTCCCCTCTTCCTTCCTTCATCACCCCTCCCTCCCCCCTTCCTTCCTTCATCAACTCTTCCTTTCCCCTTCCTTCCTTCATCAAATCTTCCTTTCCCCTTCCTTCCATTATCACCCCTCCCTCCCCCTTCCTTCCTTTATCACCCCTCCCCCCCTTCCTTCCTTCATCAACCCTCCCCCCTTCCTTCCTTATCACCCCTCCCCCTCCTTCCATTATCACCCCTCCTTCCCCTCTTCCTTCCTTCATCACCCCTCCCTCCCCCCTTCCTTCCTTCATCAACTCTTCCTTTCCCTTCCTTCCATTATCACCCCTCCCTCCACTTCCATTCCTTCATCACCCCTCCCTTCCCCCTCCTTCCTTCATCACCCCTCCCTCCCCCCTTCCTTCCTTCATCAACCCTCCCTCCCCCCTTCCTTCCTTCATCACCCCCTCCCTCCCCCTTCCTTCCTTATTACCCTCCCTCCCCCCTTCCTTCCTTCATCACTCCTCCCTCCCCCTTTCCTTCCTTCATCACCCCTCCCTCCCCCTTCCTTCCTCTATCTTACCCTCCCTCCCCCCTTCCTTCCTCATCACCTCTCCCTCCTCCCTTCCTTCCTCTATCTTACCCTCCCCCCTTCCCCTCATCCAAGACGTCTACCGTTGTCTCAAGTCACTGTCACTGCCTGGGCCTCGTTCCGTGTGAGAATTCTCTTGTTTACATTCGGGATCACGTCGCTTGTCACATTCAGCGGGAAAGGGAGCCCAGGAGGGGAGATGAATAGAGATCGGGTGGAGAGAAGTTTGAGAGTGGGTGGGGAGAGGGCGGGAGAGAGAGGAGGAGGGGAGGAAGAGGCGACGGGTGAGGGGATAGAGTGAGGGGGGTGGGGAGGGGATAGATGAAGGGAGGAGTGAGGGGAGAGGTGGTGGGAGGGGAGAGAGAGGGAGTGAGGGGAGGGAGAGGCGACGGATGAGGGAGGGGAAGGAGTGAGGGGGGGTAGAGAGGAGAGGGTGTGGAAGGGTGAGAGGGAGTGAGGGGAGGAGAGGGCGATAGATGAGGGGAAGGAGTGAGGGGAGAGGGTGTGGAAGGGTGAGAGGAGGAGTGAGGGAAGGAGAGGCAACGGATGAGGGAAAGGAATGAGGGGGAAGAGAGGAGAAGGTGTGTGAAGGGTGAGAGGGAGGAGGAGAAAGAAGAGGAGGAGGAGAGGAGGAGGTGAGGAATGAAGGAGAAAGAGGAAGAAAGTTGAGAGTGGGATGGAGAGAGGG
>NW_020872451.1:238427-248427 GCF_003789085.1 Penaeus vannamei
CACCTCCTTCTCCCCCTTCCCTCCTCCTCTCTCTCTCTTTCCTTCCCTCCTTCTCTCCTCTCCCTTTCCTTTCCTTCCCTCTATCTATCCTCCCTTCCCCCCTTTCTCCCCTTCCCTCCTTCCTCTCTCTCTCTTTCCTTTCCTTCTTCCTTCTCTTTCTCTCCCTTTCCCTTCCCTCCAATCCTCCCTTTCCTTTCCTTCCCTCCTTCTCCTCTCTCTCTTTCCTTTTCTTCCCTCCTTCCTCCCTTTGTCCCTTTCCCTCTTCCTCTCCTCCTTTCCCCTCCTCCTTCCTCTTCCTCCCTTTCTCCCCTCCCTCCTTCCTCTCCTCCCTTTCTCCCCTTCCCTCCTTCTCTCCTCCCTTTCTCCCCTTCCCTCCTTCCTTCTCTCTCTCTTTCCTTCCCCTCCTTCCTTCTCCTCCCTTTCCCTTCCTCCTTCCTCTCCAACCTTCTCCCCCTTCCCCCTTCCTCTCCTCCCTTTCTCCCTTCCCTCCTTCCTCTCTCCCTCCTTCCTCTCCTCTCTCTCTTTCCCCCCTTCCCTCCTTTCCTTCTCTCCTCTCCCTCTCCCTTCCTCTCTCTCCCCTCTCTCCTCTCCCTTCCTTTCCTTCCCCCTCTCCTTCCTCTCTCCTCTCTCTTTCTCCAAGGAGCGTTCGACGTCCCTCCCGAATCTCACTCACCCGAATGGATCACAGATGTCGCCCTCCGCTGCACACGACGCGGCTCCCTTGCGCGCTCGTCTTTGCAACAGGGGCATGACCTCGGCTCTGCCACTTGCGAGTCCAGGAGGTGGGGTGGGGGATGGGGGAGGGTGGGGGAGGTGGGGGAGTTAAAAGGGGTAGGGGGGTAGTGAGGGGTAAGGGGGAGGTAGGGAGGTAGGGAGGTGGGGAGGGGGGTTGGGGTAGAGGGGTAAGGGGAGGTAGGAGGTGGGGGACGTTAGAGGGGGGTAGGGGCAGTGAGGGTAAAGGGGTGGGGTTGGGGTAGTGAGGGTAAGGGGATAGGGGTTGAGGTAGAGGGGGTTAGTTGGGGTATAGGGGGGAGGTGGGAGGAGGTGGAAGAAGGGGTGGGTATAGGGAGGGTAGAGGAGGGGGAAGAAGGGGGCATAGGGGGGGGAGGTATTGAAAAGAGGTTTTTCTTTGGTATTTTCTATGTCGTTAATAAAGAATGTTTATAACTACAATAAAAATGAATATGATGACGATGATGATGTTGATAATGATGATAAGAAAAGGGATCAACTATGATGATAGTATGATGATGATGATGATGCTGATGATGGTAACGATAATGATAATGATGATGATGGAAATGATAATGGAGATGATGTTGGTAACGATAATGATAATGGAGATGATAGTAGCGATAATGATAATGATAATGATCGCAATGATAATGGTGAAAATTATAATGATGATGGTAATGATGATGATAAAACATCGAGGGCTCAACTATTATGATAGTATGCAGAGATGTCCAACGAATCATCCCTTTATTATAAAACTTCCCGATACCCGACAATTCATCGTAAATATCTTACAGCGAAGCGCACCTGAATCCCGGATGCCAGTGCGATTTTACGACAAGATTCAATCTGACATGTCGTAACATGACGTGACAAACTCGACGAGCATAATGCGAGATATGACACTGTTAACATTTACGTCACAGATGCCGTTCGATCGCTTGGGCGGTTCTACACATTCAGTCTCAAGTATTTCACAAAATGTCAGAGTCATAAGCCGCGTCTTGACTCACGTGCCCCTTGCGTAACGCGAGTCGCTAGTCATGAGTCTTATGCGGCATAAACAAGGCATAAAAAGACCCATTTTGTAAGCATAACAAGCCGCGACGACCCAACAGCCACTTGCGCGCCATGTTAAGCTTTGAATAGCCGAACTGGAGAGCCATTTCAGGGACACATCTCTTCGCGTGCTGAATTGCCAAGAAATACCGTCAATGGTATTATTATACCTCGTCAACATCGCGTCTTGTTCTTGACACAATTTTGCCCCGTGCGTTTTGCAATGTTGCGTGTGTGAAATGGCAAGTTTTGGGGGGACTTGTTCAACCTCGTTTTAAAGGCCGGAGAATGGATGTGGGTGTACTCTACTACGGACTATTTTGAAGTTTGTGGAATCTTTATACAATAAAATGAATGTTAAATAAGGTAACGCAGGGTGTGTGAGGTATGTATTCAGTGAATGGAGAAGAAACGATTTGTCAAAGTCTTCAGAAAAGGTAAAATATGACAAAGTTATACCGTTGAGCAATGCCTCTGATTTGTTATTTCGTACACTGGAATGAAATACATATTCAATGCCATGAACTAACAAAGCACCTTCATCGATTTCTTTCGAAACTCTATAAATATCACTCATAAACCTTCAAGCAATATTGGTAGAGTGAATATGCGTATACATTATAAATTCATAAAAAATACTCTAGGAGCTTTTTCAGGCAGAAACGAACCCATAAACATATCAAGGCAATTGCAAACTATATATATGCATGTCCTATTACAGTACTGTACATATGAATCAATTTTAAGACCACTTATAAACGAACCAACTCTCTTTACAAGATCAAACCTGCACGCATTTTATCAAATAATGATAATAAAAACATGATCAAGAAGTTTCGAAACTGTAAAGAAAAAAATAGGGATCACGAAGTTTCGAAACTGTAAAATAATAATAATAATAATAATAATAATAATAATAATAATAATAATAATAATAATAATAATAATAATGATAATAATAAATAATGATAATAATAATAATAGTAACTTTCGAAACTGTAAAAAAGATCCAAACTGATCACAAATCCAAACTGTAAATCAAAAACTAAAAGTGATCACAAAGAAAAAAAAGTGATCATCAAAGTAAAAAAGTGATCACAAAGTTTCCAAACTGTAAAAAAAAAAAAAAAAAAAAAAAAATCAAAAAAAAAAAAAGTGATCACAAAGTTTCCAAACTCACAAAGTTCCAAACTAAAAAGTGATCACAAAGTTTCCAAACTGTAAAAAGTCACAAAGTCTCCAAACTCACAAAGTTTCCAAACTAAAAAAGTGATCACAAAGTTTCCAAAAAAAAGTGATCACAAAGTTTCCAAACTGTAAAAAAGTGAGTTTCCAAACTAAAAAAGTGATCACAAACAAACTCACAAAGTTTCCAAACTGTAAAAAAGTGATCACAAAGTTTCCAAACTAAAAAAGTGATCACAAAGTTTCCAAACTGTAAAAAAGTGATCACAAAGTTTCCAACTGATCACAAAGTTTCCAAACTGTAAAAAAGTGATCACAAAGTTTCCAAATGTAAAAAAAGTGATCACCCAAACTGTAAAAAAGTGATCACAAAGTTTCCAAACTGTAAAAAAAGTGATCACAAAGTTTCCAAACTGTAAAAAAAAAGTGATCACAAAGTTTCCAAACTGTAAAAAAGTGATCACAAAGTTTCCAAACTAAAAAAAAAGTGATCACAAAGTTTCCAAACTGTAAAAAAGTGATCACAAAGCAAACTAAAAAACAAAGGATCACAAAAAACTGTAAAAAGTGATCACAAAGTTTCCAAACTGTAAAAAAAGTGATCACAAAGTTTCCAAACTGTAAAAAAGTGATCACAAAGTTTCCAAACTGTAAAAAAGTGATCACAAAAACTGTAAAAAAGTGATCACAAAGTTTCCAAAAAAAAAAAGTGATCACAAAGTTCCAAACTGTGTAAAAAAGTATCACAAAGACTGTAAAAAAGTGATCACAAAGTTTCCAAACTGTAAAAAAGTGATCACAAAGTCTCCAAACTGTAAAAAAAAGTGATCACAAAGTCTCTAAACTGTAAAAAAGTAATCACAAAGTCTCCAAACTGTAAAAAAGTTATCACAAAGCCTCCAAACTGTAAAAAAGTGATCACAAAGTCTCCAAACTGTAAAAAAGTGATCACAAAGTCTGCAAACTGTAAAAAAGTGACCACAAAGTATCCAATCTGTAAAAAAGTGATCACAAAGTTTCCAAACTGTAAAAAAGTGATCACAAAGTCTCCAAACTGTAAAAAAGTGATCACAAAGTCTCCAAACTGTAAAAAAAGTGTCACAAAGTCTACAAACTGTAAAAAAAGTGATCACAAAGTATCCAATCTGTAAAAAAGTGATCACAAAGTAAAAAAGTGATCACAAAGACTGTAAAAAAGTGATCACAAAAAACATGACCACAAAGTCTCCAAACTGTAAAAAAGTGATCACAAAGTCTCCAAACTGTAAAAAAAGTGATCACAAAGTCTCCAAACTGTAAAAAAGTGATCACAAAGTCTCCAAACTGAAGTGATCACAAAGTCTCCAAACTGACCACAAAGTTCCAAACTGTAAAAAAGTGATCACAAAGTCTCCAAACAAAGTGACCACAAAAAACTGTAAAAAAGTGATCACAAAGCTTCCAAACAGTAAAAAAGTGATCACAAAGTCTCCAAACTGTGTTCGCATCCGTCACAGCCCTCCCCTCCTCCCCTCACAGGTGGAACAAGCCTACAAGCAGTACATCAAGGACACCGTCAAGCTCTTCGACGCCAGCGGACCCGACGCCCTCGAGTTCGCCGCCCTCCTCTACCACTACGAGAGCCGAATCGCCGAGATCACGCCCTCGGAGAGTGTCCTTCGAGACCCCCTGTCTTCGAACCACCTCATCTCCGTCGGGGAACTGTCGCAGATCGCTCGGAGTGTGAGTATATGAGGAAATATGAGGAAATGGATGAGGATTTCGGTTCCTTTTCGTTTCTGCAGTTCAATTGAGACTTATTTGTTCAGAATTATGTTTGATACTTATTTGTTCTGATTTTTTTTTTTTTTTTTTTTTTTTTGTAATTCCTTACCTAACATTTAGAGTTATTAATTTTATTTTTGTTTATAATCATATGTTGACCTTGAATTCCACCCACTCATGAATTCCTCCAATGATGATAGTGATAGTAATTGTAATAATGATGATAATGATGATGATACTGATAATAATACTAATACTAATAATGATAAGGATAATAATAACAATAATAATGATGATAATGATAATAATGGTAATAATAATAATAATTAGTAATAATATGATAATCATGATAATAATAATGATAATAATAATAATAATAATAATAATAATAATAACAATAATAACGGTAACAACAACAAAAACAAAAATGTATCAAATGTTCGATAAGGAATAGACATTAGACATACCCGACCTCCCCCCTCCCTCCCCCACCCCCACCCCCCCCCCCACCCCACCCCACCCCCTCCCCCACCCCACACCCTACCCCCACCCCACCCCACCCCCACCCCCCACCCCCCACTCACGAATTCCTCCTAAGTCCGTGTCGCCCGCAGGTTCCTTGGCTCGATCTCCTGAGGACCATCTTCCCCAACAGTAAATTAGATCACAGGACTGACGTCTTGGTTGTGTCTCGGGAATACTTCAGTGACCTTTCTGAACTTATCTCCACGACAGATAGAAGGTAATTTAGGTTTTAAGTCCGTTTGTGTTTTTTTTTTTTTTTGTGTGTGTGTGTGTGTGTGTGCGTGTCTGTTGTTGTTGTTTGACGGTTGGAATTATAGATTTTTTAAAATATTTTTTTTTTTTTTTACTCAAGATACTCAAATTCTGTCTTTTTTCTCGATACTCAACTTCTATATATTTTTTTTACTCAAGATAAATTCTGACAATTTTTTTTTTTTTACTCACTCAAATTCTGACTAATTTTTTCTCAAAATACTCAAATTCTGACTTTTTTTTTTTACTCAAGATACTCAAATTCTGACATTTTTTTTCTTTTTTACTCAAGATACTCAAATTCTGACTCATTTCATCTCCATTCCACAGCCTCCTGAACAACTATCTCATCTTCAGCTTCGTGACAGCTTTTATGCCATACCTGTCAGCTGATAACAAAAGAGTGCTGGATCTTTACCACAGGGAGTTTACAGGTCAGCATAAGGGTCTGTTTTGAATGTCTTTGTGCACGGTGGACTTATCATATAATGTGCTTGTTCAATTTTGTAAGATCTTTCATTTGACGTGGAAAATGGTATCATATGTGCCTTTTTTGTTTATATATCAGTATCCGATCTATTATATATCAGGATCCATTTTATGTTATATCAGTATCCATTCTACCATATATCAGTATCAATTTTATTATATATCAGTATGCATTCTATTGAATATCAGTATCCATTCCGCTATATATCCATTTACTATATATTAGTATCCATTCTACCATAAATCAGTATCCATTCTATCATTTATCAGTATCCCTTTTATCTAATCCACATATCCTGTATTTTTCTTATTATAACTTTTATTTGCTTATTCATCTATTTATTTATTTATTTTTTTTTTGGGGGGGGGGCATTCATATCCATTTCATCCTTAGCATATCCATCTATTTCCTTATCCTTATCCCTTATCTCTAATCTTTCTCCTTTCTCAACCAACCACGTGACTTCTCCAACCACGTGACTTCTCTGACTTCTCCAAACTGACTTCTCCAACCACGTGACTGACTTCTCCAACCACGTGACTGACTTCTCCAACCACGTGACTTCTCCAACCACGTGACTTCTCCAACCACGTGACTGCCACGTGACTTCTCCAACCACGTGACTGACTTCTCCAACCACGTGACTGACTTCTCCAACCACGTGACTTCTCCAGGTGTGCAAGAGCCGATGGAAAGGTGGGAGTTCTGTATACAAACGACAAACAAGTTCTTTAGCTTCGGCCTCGGTTCCCTCTACGAAAGGTCGCCCGCGAGGCTGAGAGTTCGACAAAGGAACGACTATGTTGTAAGTTGTAGGTTTTTTTTTTTTTTTTTGAGGGTTTTTGGCTTTTTTTTTTGAGAGGTTGTGTGCGTGTGTGAGAGAGAGGGGGGAAGGGGGGGGGATAGGGGGAAGGGTTGGGGGGTTGGGGGGGTTGGGGGGGTTGGGGGTTGGGTAGGTGGGTTAGGGGTAGGGGTGGTTTGGTTGTGTGGTGGCAGGGGGGCCGTGGGGGATAGGGGGGTAGAGAAGGTGGGGGTTCAGGGGGGAGGTTAGGGAAGGTGGGGGTGTTGTTTTTTTTTTTTGGGGGGGTAGGGGAACGTAGTAGAGAAGGGTTAAGGGGTTAAGGAAGTGGAAGGCTTCGCATGGGGGGGGGGGGTAGGGGAGGGGAAGGATAGGGGGGAGGGGAAGGAGGTGTATATAAGACAGGAAGTTACGTGTGAGTATACAAGTGTAACGTAATGCATATCCTTTATACATTCTGAAAAAGCAATATATTCATATTTTTACACCAGTTACCATCACTAACCATACCGATATTGACCCGTCGATTTGCAGTTGCACAAAATCTTCAACCAAATTCGCTACACCTTCGCCAACAATTTAGCAAACAGCCGATGGTACCCGCTGGAGGTCAAGGCACAACTCACATCGAAGGTAAGACATCCCATGGTGTGTCTAAGTCTCCTTCATCTGTCTGCCTATGTCTACGTCTTTGTCTGTCTGTCTGTAGCTCTCTATGTGTCTATTGGTCTAGGTATTAGTCAGTTAGTCTATCTATCTATTTATCTATCTATCTATCTGTCTGTCTGTCTGTCTGTCTTCTATCTATCTATCTTATCTATCTATCTATCTATCTATCTATCTCTCTATATATATATATATATATGTGTGTGTGTGTGTGTTATGTTGTATGTGTATGTTGTGTATGTATGTATGTATGTATATGTATATACATATATTTATGTATATATATATATATATATATATATATATATATATATATATATATATATATATATATATATATACTATCTATCTATATCTATATCTATATATCTATATATATATATATATATATTTATATATATATATATATATATATATATATATATATATATATATATATATGTGTGTGTGTGTGTGTGTGTGTGTGTGTGTTATATATAATGATGATGATAACAATAGTAATAATGATAATAATAATCAATTATATTGCTAATAATAACAATTAATAATAATAATAATAATAATAATAATAATAATAATAATAATAATAATAATAATAGCAACAATAATCATAATGATAACCCCTATCCTTTTTCAGCTCAATAACATGACGTTGGCAGTGGGTTATCCTAACCGTCTGCTGGATCTCGGTGTGATTAACGCTTATTATGAAGACTACACCATTTTCATTAAGGATTTCTTCCAAAACTTGCAGGTAGGACTAAAGTAAAACGGAATTTCAGGAGTAAGTAGGTCTTTTTTCGAAATTTCTGGTTATTTTGGGATGGTTTTGAAGGTTGTTAGTTAGGTTTTTGGGTTTTGTTGATGTTTTTGTTTCTTCTGGGGATAGTTTTGTTGTTGTTTTTTTTTTTTTTTTTTTTGGAAAGAGTGTTATTCGTTATTTGAGATATTTTGTAATCATGAAAATGTATTAGAAAAAAAAAAAGAAGAAAAAGAAAAAAAAAGAAAAAATATATTAGTAAAAAATAGATAAAGAAATAACATTGGATATGGTGATGATATTACTACTAATAATGATAAAAGGATAATGATGATAATGATTATAATAACAAATAATAATAATGATAATTATAACAGTAATGATAATGAAAATAACTTGATGATAATGGTCATGGTACTATTGATGATGATAATAATGATAATTACAATAATGATGATAACAATGATGATAATCATAATAATGACAATACTAACAATCACAAGAGTAAGAATGAGAGTCATGATGAGGACAATAACCATGATGATAATAATAATGATAATGATAATAATATTGATAATGATAATAATAATGGTTATATTATGATCATTGTTATTATTATCAATATCATTATAGTTGTTGTGATCATTATTAGTGACAATAATAATAACAAAAATAATTATGATAATAATGAAAAATATATATAATGATATAAAATGATATGATAATGGTAATGATATGATAATAATGAAAATGATAAATAAAATAATAATGATAATAGTAAAAAACAATGATATCAGTAATAATGAAAATAATACTATTGATAATAATAGTAATAATAATGATAATAATGATAATGATAATAATGATAATAATGATAATAATGATGATAATAATGATAATAAAATAATGATAAAAGTAATGATAATAATGATAATAAAGGAAACGAAAAGAAAAGAGAGAGAAGAGAGAGAGAGAGAAGAGGAGAGAGAGAGAGAGAGAGACAGACAGAGACAGAGACAGTACAAAGACAGACAAAGGCAGAGACAGACAGACAAACTTAAGAGACAATGGGAGATAGAGAGACAGAGAAATAAAACAAAAACAAAAAGACTGAAACATGAAACATAACTGCCTTCTCTCAAAATACAAATGTCTGCCACAATTTGTTTAAAAGAAAATGAATTATCGCAGGCATTTTCTATGAGTTTCCGAAAGTGAAAATTCATAAACCTATATCGTGGATCTGTGCGGTAATTAGGCTGATTATCCAACGTTAATTAACAGGATTCTAGACCTTAGGTAAACAAAATACAAAAAAAAAGACATACCATACACATCCCAGAGAGACAAAAATAGAATAAAATGAATGATGAAAAGGTAACCAAGAAATATATTTATATAGATATATGAGTAGATACGAAACTAAATTAATAATATCGATCATTTTTTTTAATACGAGATACTCGCTTTTCCTCAGGACTCCATCCGAAACGCTCAACGCCAGCTGGAGATGAAACTGATCGAGCCGATGCCAGAGTCGAAGTGGATGGACGCGCTTTCGGAGGAGTCGGTGTCGTATATTCACGAGGCGAATAAAATCGTGATTCCGCCACACCTGCTCAATCCACCTCTATTTCACCGCAATTACCCGATGTTAGTGTTTTTTATTGGTGTTTATTTGATTATTCTGTATCTTTTTTCTCGTTTATTTATATTTGATCATTATTCATTTGTTTTGTTTTTTAATCGTTCGTTGCGTGGTTTT
>NW_020872451.1:258427-263427 GCF_003789085.1 Penaeus vannamei
ACGTTTATGACAATAAAATTTTGAATTTGCCGAGACTTTTGTTTACCCAATCTCGAGTAATATGTTCAGGACAAGATTGAATGAAAAAATGTGAATTGATTGATAACTCTTGTTAATTCTGATCTGTCATTATTCTCTATAACATATTAAAAGTGGGTCTTTGTAATACATGAGAAGTATGAGAAGGTAGTATTTGAATGCATAATTAAGGAAATCTAAATGAATTTACATATTCAAAAATAGTTTAAATTACTCATAATACAGTCTGTTATATATATAGCTTGAATATATAACTTCAATATGCAACATGTATTTCCTTACTCTGACATATTAAATATACGGCCGGTTTGTTAGAAGTGTGCGAGGTCTAACCCAAAGAATATTTGTATACTTGACATGCATAAATAAAGAAATAAATGCATATCCATCAGTCTAGACATGCATATCAACTGGCCAAATAGATAGCTAAATGTATATCTATCAGATATATAGACAGATATGCCTTTATTTCTGCATCTATACTTAAGAAAATTGATTGGGTCAGGCCTGGCACAATTTTAACAAACCAGCTATGTCATAACTATCAGTGTTATCTATCTATCTTAAAGCCTTTACTATATAGTTTAATATTTTTTCAGATTCATTTATCAAAGTCATTTAAACATGGCTTATATTGTCAGATTATGTGCTACTAAAAACAAAAATGCAAGATATATTTCATGATATACAACAGTTAGAGAGAAAAGGAAGAAAATTGAAAGATGCAATAAAATTCAACAATTTATTCTATGTACAAAATTTTTATGTACTTATACGTAGGAACCTGACATCCAGGAAAGGTCATCAAAATACAAAAATATTAATAGCATTGGGCTGACAGCTGCATGTGGCCTTATCGTTGTATTGGTACACAAAGGGGTAATGGCCTAAAGCTTTTCTCGTGCTTGGGGTGTCAGTATGTTTCAGGAAGCTGTCGAATGCACAAGGAAAATTGATAGCGGAGTGATGGGTGGACACAGGAGAAACAAAAGCATGTTTATCAACTCTTTTTTTTTTCACATTGTTTTTGGGTTTTCTGTGCTTTTTTTTTTTGTATTAGGTTTGCCAACAGCTCACCGGTGTATTTCTGAGATAAGTATGGCGGTGTTTTGAATATAAGGATTAAGCTACATCAGAAAAGCAGGAAAATGTGGAGTTTTTACGATAATATTAATATCCAGAACTTCCTTTACAAAATGCTCTCATTTTTGTGCATGCCCTGTAAGTTACAAGGTATTAAACTTTCGTAAAATAAACAAACTACATTAAACATTCATATTAATCCGGTGTCTATAGTAGCCTAATTCAGTACTAATTACACAAAATAAAGATAATCAATCTCACGATAATAGCATTAGGTCATTACCTTTCATCGTTATTGAATTTCTGTATTTGAAACCAGGCAATTTTGCAAAGACATTATAACATAAAACATCCTATGAATAGGACTGGTACTTCAAAAATCTGAGAATAAAAGAAAAAAAAAAAAAATCTACATATACATTCTTATCCATAGGTCTTCCCTACAAAAAAAGAAAAAAGAAAAAAAAGGAAAAAAAGATTCCTACATACTTTTAAAATAATTTTTAACACTTATGGGTGAAATCCGGCTTGAATTCCTTAAACATTACAATCAATTCTCGAGCAATGTCACAAAATGAACACTTACAATAGGGTTATGGATGGAAAACAGTAAAAAATAAATACATACATAAATAAAAATATTGCCACATTCAGTTCACACAGAAAGGCATTACAAATACATAGAGAATGAATATAGATATTTCTTCTATTAGGTATTAATACTTAAAAACATAGGTGTATTCTTGGAAATATCACTTGCAAAATTAATAGGCTGGTTATGTAGCGGGTTAATTTGTAATATAAAATACACTCAAAAGGAATAATGCTTGCTAAAGGCATTTTTTTTTTCAGATATAACTTGCAACATTTATAGAATACACAATATTATAAACCAGCAATTTTAACCTTTCAAATTCTGTATATCATATCCTTTGTAAAGAAAAGAAAACTGCAATAACAAAATGCCTGTGTGTGTGTGTGTGTGTGTGTGTGTGTGTGTGTGTGTGTGTGTGTGTGTGTGTGTGTGTGTGTGTGTTGTGTGTGTGTGTGTGTTGTGTGTGTGTGTGTATGTGTGTGTATGTGTGTGTATGTGTGTATGTGTGTGTATGTGTGTATGTGTGTGTGTGTATGTGTGTGTGTGTGTGTGTATGTGTGTGTGTGTGTGTATGTGTGTGTGTGTGTGTGTGTGTGAGTGTGTGAGTGTGTGAGTGTGTGTGTGTGAGTGTGATGTGTGAGTGTGTGGTGAGTGTGTGTGAGAGTGTGAGTGTGAGTGAGTGTGTGTGTGAGTGATGTGAGTGAGTGAGTGTGTGAGAGTGTGTGTGTGCACGTGTGTGCATGTGTGTGCGTGATTGTTTGCATTACTGTGTGTGCATGTGTGCATGCACAAGCACACATATGCATGTGTGCACTTCCATTAGCAAAAAGATATGGACTGGCAATGCCTTGAAACTGCTGATCAAAATCACATACACTGGACTTTACAAAGGGAATGTTGGAAACATTAGCATGATAAATAGAATCTAGCTCATACATACACTACAAATTCAAAAGGACCTTGCATATTCAAGTGGTGTGAGAAGAAAAGAGAGAGTCCAAAACTCGAGGTTCACTTTCACTGTTCCAGTTTAATAGATCCTACCAAACTGACAAGAATTAAAGAGAAAATCTTATAGTCTTCTTAAGTCTACCACAAAGATGACAAAAGAAGAAAATAGTAACAGATTTCCCTTTGAGAAACCCTGGTAACATTTTGGACCATCTCGTATAGTATTAGAAAACAGTACACCCAGAAAAATAGTACCACAAGATGACAAAGAAGAAAATAGTAACAGATTTCCCTTTGAGAAACCCTGGTAACATTTTGGACCATCTCGTATAGTATTAGAAAACAGTACACTCATAAAATTTAATTACAGGCTTTATTTTCTCCTTAAAAATATTGAGAAAAATAGATGTGCCCAGTTTTTCCGAGCTCTGTTCTATATTTTGAGGTCGACTATAGAGCTAAATATCAGCTCGACGACCTCAGGGTGGGAATTTTTTATTTCACAAAATTACCTGATTACATTACAGAAAATATCCAATCCTTTAATTATCGAAACTCAAGTTCCTGGTATTAGTCTATAGGATATCGTTAGGTAAAATCTACTGAGATATCACTGTGTTTCAGTCTAAAACATTTTTAAAATGGAAGAAAAAATAAAAATTGCACATGGAGATCAATATATCATTTGAGTGTTTCTTTTTTAATTCTCTTCAATAAATTAGTAATCACAATCTAAACAAATAAATTTCCAAATATCAGAAGAATATAATTGAAGACATGAGTAGACTATTCCCAGGAAAAAAAAAATAGTTTTGAATCCCTCTGAAGAAGGATTAATCATACAATCTATTAAGACATAGACTGTGATAACTACAGCTGACATAGACTTTTCCAGACATCTCTTAAAAGCAAAAAACTTTATGGAAAATAAGGAAACTTTATGGAAAATAAGGAAAAAAATGGAAAACAAAATATAATGCAATTCGTCAATATCTCTTAACTTAATTCTTACTTTTCTTTTTTTACCTTCCATTCCTTAACAAAGAGTAAAAAAAAGGCAGCAAACTAGATATATCTTTCCTCTCAATCCACTGAAATCTGCAGAGAACAAAATACTTTATTTATTTTCCATAACATTCATATACTATACTGATAAACTCATCTATATCCAAACCTAAAATATAAAAAGCTAAGCTTTATGACCAACAAAAATAACAGCTACGAATTTACCTTCTTTTATTGCCATTTCAAATATTCATTGCCTACAATATCAATATAATATAATATAAATTTGCATGTGATATCACAGCCCATCAAACCATAAATTGGCTACTTCCATTGTATGTAAGGCTAACTACAGTCTTCTTGCCCTTCTTATGTCTTTATTTACACAAAAACTACTTTTATTGATGCAACGACTTCTTCATCCAAAATAGTAAAGATAATAAAAGATAAAAAAAAAAAATTGCATATTGTGATTGGTGAATGAATTTTTATATTGTTCAAATTAGACAAAGGCAGTAGTTTATATACAAATGGCATGCAAAACAGCAACAAATCTTTAAAATTGCCAGTAACAGAAATGAAGATAATAATGAATATAATAATAGTAATCATAATAAAAACACTAACAATATCAACTGTAATGACATTAATAATAACAATAATAATTATAACAATAAGCAATAGCAATAATAATCATAATCATAATAATAATAATAATAATAATAATAATAATAACAATAATAATAATAACAACAATAACAATAAAAATATTGATAATAATAATAACAAAAAAAAATCTGTGAAGAACCTCGTTGCTTCAACACTGTAAAAAATATTTTCCCACCAAATTTATCAACTATTCATATATTTATTTGTTAGTGTATAATGAATTGTATTGTTAACTCTGTTAATCTAGAATCCATTCTGCTTTCACACACCATAACATACATACATATTTCTGTACAACATTAAATCTTAGAAACAAGTTATATTACCTAGGTCACCTCTGCTAAAACCCTTTTAAAAACTCTGAACTGATTTCACTGGGTTGTAGGATCCTCATCCATTATTTTACATGGAAGGGCTGTTTTCTACTCTGGTTCTTTGTGTTACTCGGGTACAATCGTTCATTACCCGATATCCTTGTCGCTGGAGAATACGAGATATGAGATGTGGTTGCCTGTGCATTAGTTGCATTGAGTTCTCCCTCACTGATTCTTTGACAACTAAATGCTTGCAACCATAATATTTTGTGTCTCATAGAGGGAGAATCTCTCTCTCTCTCTCTCTATGGCACTTTTACCTTTCTCTTGTATTACCATGAGAA
>NW_020872451.1:270927-273427 GCF_003789085.1 Penaeus vannamei
ACTGATACACGTGGAGGGGTAAAACAAGCACCCTAAAGAGCATATGAGTACAACAAAAACACTATTCTATCCAATATTTACTTGGGTGAAGAACTCCCAACTACTCATCAGAGCGAACAAATAGCTCGCGGCAAATATAAATCGCCTCGTCCAATATTCACGCCCTCGAACTGCGGTCATCAGCCACAACACGAGTGCTCGTAGACATGTGCGTTTTATTTTGCACAGTTACTCACTCATGTTACAGGTAAATTGATAAATATAATGTTACATAACCGCTCCATCTGGTCACTACACTGGCGGATTGGTACAAATAAACAAAAGAAGCAATAGCAGACTAGGTTAAATAGGAGAATAGTTCGATAGCATATAGAAGCGTGGGAGCTTGATGAGACAACACAGTAATCAAGTTTTGTTTGCGAGTACACCTGGACTAAAGCAACTCAGATTACAGGATCACGGCGTAGAGCTAGACGGACCACCTGCAGCTCCTGGATAACGAGGATGTGGCAGATGTCTGCTTTCTGTAGACGCTTTCAGTGCTGGCTCTGGCTCGCTCAACCTGCAGCTGGCAGTTGTTCGATACAGTCTCTAATGGTCGGCTGAGTGCAAACGGCTCTGCTACATGTACGACACCGCCCTCTGCCTCGGTTGCTTCCTGGTGAGTTGATCTTTGCTCTCGTGGCTGAAGGATATCTCATACATCCTAGCCTTGGCCTTTTACAGGAAAGAAGCGTGGTGTACCTGCGGCTGGGCACTCCACATGGACTACGTGTCGACCAGCAAGGATGAATAGCCTCATGCAATGCAGAGAACCCGAACTCATCCGTTACTTGCAGAGCAGTGCCCTGTACTCTTCGATAAGGCATCCTACAAGCACCAACCGTGGTCGTCTCCTCTGGGACGGTGTACTAGTGGCTAGAAATCCTGCATGCACAATCCGACGACGACCGGACTGCGAACTGGTACGAAAACTCGTGGTTTAGGCGTCTCCCACGCAGTAACGAGTACTCTGGCGTGTGCAGAAGGTGATTTCTGTGCAGAACAAGGAGTCTAAAGGATATATATATAGCCTCCTTGGAACAGAGGTGGACGGTAAATTCCCAATCCATGTCACAGACGCACGGCCTGTCAGATCGTAACCTCGGACCACAGAAAAAAATGAAACACGAAGATGAATGAAATAAACTAGCGGACAAGGACCAAAATCATCCCTTCTTAGAACCAGCTTTCTGAATCCGTGCCCCCCCTTCCCCACCACCTAAACACCGAACGAAAAGTCATGAACAACGAATACATTTCGTTATTAAAAGTTCTTTAAACGGCACACTTTTCCACCCAAATCCAACAAATCGAACACAAAACCATATACGATAAAAAAAACAATAATACAATAAAACCCACAAATATAATAACCGTAAGATAATATAACATAACAATTTAATAATGAAGAGATACCATGATACAAATTAACTCAACACACCTGTAAATTCCCTGTGATAGAGATCCAGAACTCTCCTGTTTTCCGCTGACAAATAGGGCATAAAGGCTGTCACGAAGCTGAAGATCAGGTAGTTGTTCAAGAGACTGAAACAGAAGAAATATCGATATTATATATATATATTATATATATATATATATATATATATATATATATATATATATATGTATGTATGCATATGTATAATATTCTCTCTCTCTCTCTCTCTCTCTCTCTCTCTCTCTCTCTCTCTCTCTCTCTCTCTCTCTCTCTCTCTCTCTCTCTCTCTCTCTCTCCAATGATAATAATGATAATGATTATAATGATAATGATAGTGATAATGATGATAACAATAATAACAATAATAATAATAATAATAAAATAAAAACAAACAAAAAAATGAAAATACAATACTACGAAATAATAATCAAAAAATCCTCACAACAAACCACAAACCAACCAACAAACGACTCCATCCACACAAATTTACCTCCTGTCTGTCGTCGAGATGAGCTCCGAGAGGTCGCTGAAGTACTCGCGAGACACGACCAAGACATCCGTCCTGTGGTCGAGTTTGCTGTTGGGGAAGATGTGGCGCAGGAGGTCGAGCCACGGGACCTGGGGGAGGAGGGGGGGAGGGGGATAAGATGATATTAGGGAGGGGGGGGTTATGTATCAGGTAGGTGTAAGGTAGTGACATAGGGAGATTTATATCAGTTAAGTGTAAGATAGTGATATGGGGGATGTGTATGAGGTGTTAGATAGTGATATGGGGTGTGTGTATCAGTTAGGTGTAAGATAATGATATGGGGGGGGAGGGAAGATAGTGATATGGGGGGATGTGTATCAGGTGTAAGATAGTGATTTGGGGGGATACGTATCAGGTAGGTGTGGTAATGATATGGGGGGATATGTATCAATTAGATGTAAGATAATATGGAGGGGGGTATGTATCAGGTGTAAGATAGTGATATGGGGGATATGTATCAGTTAGGTGTAAAATAATGATAATAAATCCCC
>NW_020872451.1:278427-282916 GCF_003789085.1 Penaeus vannamei
GAGAGAGAGAGAGAGAGAGAGAGAGAGAGAGAGAGAGAGAGAGAGAGAGAGAGAGAGGAGAGGGAGGGAGAGAGAGAGAGAGAGAGAGAGAGAGAGAGAGAGAGAGAGAGGAGAGAGAGAGAGAGAGAGAGAGGAGAGAGAGAGAGAGAGAGGCGGGAGGGGGGGGGGGGAAGCGGAAAGCAGAAAAACGGGAAAGATAGAGAGAGAGAGAGAGGGGAGAGAGAATAAAGCTCAAACAGAAAAAAATAAGTGATAGAAAGAGAGAAAGAGCGAGAGAAAATAAAGCTCTCATGAGAATCTAAACGATTAATAAAAAATAATATATAAATAAAAAAATCCAAAGAAAACGGAAACAGGGGATGATGGGGAGGGGGGACCATAACAAAACAAGAAATCCGCATCACTAAAGGATCATTACAAAAAACAAACGAAGGGTTTCTAGTAAAAGAAAGAATAAACATAAAACAAAAATAAAAACCGGCAACCATCTGTGTCAATGGTGAGTATTCATGCAATTTCACAAACGATCAACATTACGTGAACATCAATCATGAAAGTCCTGGGCTTGGGGCAGTTCTCTATCGTTTTTATCATCATCATGGATTATTATTAATATATATATATATATATATAATATTACAATATTACTATATATATATATATTATATATGTTATATATATATATATATATATATATATATAAATATATAATATATATATATAATCTATATATAGGCTACTTATCATACTATGCACACACACACTCACACACAACACACACACACGACACACACACACACACACACAATTTTACACTATTCACGCACAGGATACACCGACACATACATTAACGACACACATACACACACTATGCACACATTTATACATGTACACATATATATGTCATATGATATATATATATATAATGATATATATATATATATATATTTAGAATATGGATATGAGTCTGCTATATTCAGAAAGTGATCAGTCAAAATAGAAGGAAGAAATATCCGTATAGAAGTACAGCTGTTTCTATGTCACCTTTTTGACGATGGCTAGAACGTCATGTGCGCATAACCACGGAGTGAATTTCGATTCCACAACATCACAATCTGCAGACGAGCCAACAGCTGACATTTTTGTGTAATTTCGTGAGCCCAAGGTACTCCTGCGTTCATCTGTTTTCGTCATTTATCTTTAATCCATGTACTTTACTTTGGATTTGGAAGAAAGAGAGCAGTGGCAATACTACGTGCATTATATTTAATGGATATTCAGCAAATATACCAAAGCAGGCTACTTCCATCTACGAGGCGGTGACCCAGAATCAACCAGGAAGGTGAGGGGTTCCAACACGCTTAGCCGCTAAGTGGAGACAAACTTTTCTTTTACCCACGACTCCAAGTTTTAATTTTTAAAGAGAGAGAGAGAGAGAGAGACAGAGGGAGGGAAAGGATGCTTCAGCTGACTGCGGCTGTGACCAAAATGGCGGTGATATAAACCAAAAGTCAAATGATAGAAAAAAGGAGGACTTGGATATCACGCTTCAGTTGGCTGTATTACATTCATTTGGAACAAGTGTTTTTGAAGATGCTGTAGCTCAGAGAGTTCAGGAGGCCCAAGACACACAGACTTGCCCTTCTTCAGCTTCCTGGGCAGGCGAATGTGCAGGAACTGTACAGTAGCAACATAGAAAATGGGTCAGTATCGCCCATCGAGGGGGAGACTCGTTCGTTTGTTTCGAGAAATGATGGGGTAAAAGAAAAAAAAGGTTTTCATCCAATTATTAAGGCGAGGTAAAAGAGAAACATTGACAAGCAGGGGTTGCACAATATTACTCATATCCTGAAAATAATGAGAAAAAAGTAACATACATCGTAGAAATAACATCAGAGATATGAACATGTTTGCAACAAGGCATTTGCAAATGAATATACAATTAGAAATCCAGAAAATACTACTTATTTGGTAATAGAAGAGTAACAGCATATAGTCTGTCATATTACTTTAAGATAGTAATAATGGAATAGATATAATTAGAAAAATCTTAGGCATACAAACTTACAATATAAATACAGCAAAAAAGCACATGAAAAAATCATTCCAACGATCGTTTCTTTGTATAACAGAAACAAAGGCATGCAAAAAAAAAAAAAAAAAAAATTGTCTACTATGGGTCAACACTGAAACCTGGGTTGTAATATCCTAAGACTTTTTTTTTTACATTTTTCTACGATTGCGTTATCCATATCGCCTTTTTCTTTTACGGAGAAAGACATACACTTGGCAAAATTATATACAACTTTATAGCTACTAGTAAAGATAATAGAAATAATTATATAGGAATTCCCTGGTTCTTGTACTTAACAACTAACGGAATTCATTTATATACATCTATTTATCTATTCTTTTCTTTAACATTTTATCCCGTGTTCCTTGGTCACTAAATACCGAATATAAAGATATGGACTGAGGACTACCTGTACTCACCCTGATTTGGCTCTTATCTTTATCTTTTTTTAAGTGCCGTATCAGATACTGACACTAGCTCTCACGGTTAATCCAACATTAATTCATTTGTCTTTATTTGTTTGTGACGAATTACGTTAAAGCTGGTGTTATCTTTAAACAAACATCATATAGTGAAATTTCAGTTTTGCGTTGTTATCATATAGTGGAATCTTGTACCAGTTATGGACATTTCTTGATAATAATGGATTATATAATTGAATTTCTTCATAGAAGCAAAAACGAATGGGAATAAAAATATATATACATATTAATTAGAAATGAAATAAATCAATTTCTTGATAATAAACCAATAAAATAAATAAATCAATAAATTTCTTTATAATAAACAAAAAATGAATAAATTTCTTAACAATAACCAAACAAGAAATTAAAGCCAAAGTAAAAAAGTTAAATTATAAGAATATTACATATTCATATATTTTCATTAATCTCTGCTTGAATTACATGAAATTCTAATTAATTTTTTTTTTCTCCTTCATTTATCTGTTTATTTTGTTACTTTTCTAGAGATTGACACATATAATTCAGTAAAATATTGATTTGCAAAATGACATCGAAGCAGGCAAATTCACATTCCATTTGAAAAAGAATGGAATACATAAATTGGAGAGTCGAACACAAATATATACATAGAAGAATGTGCACACACACACACACACACACACACACACACATACACACACACACACACACATATATTCATTATGAATAAATGTATACATACACATAAATACACACACATACGCACACAGACACGCACACACACACACACACACATACGCACACACACACACACACACACACACACACACACACACACACACACACACACACACACACACACACACATATATATATAATATATATATATATATATATATATATATATATATATATATAATATGCATATATACCCAAACATATATACACACTCATATAGACATATAACACACGTAATACCTATAAAACATATCTGCAATAACATCAATAATTAAACAATAAACATCTTGGTAATGCGCTGTCAATAATCATCTGTTGCAGACAAACCCTAATTAAAAATTAATCACGATGACTGGTCGAATCACCCAACATTCCCTTGTCAATTACAATCTGCAATTTATTTATGGATTGCAATGTATATAATTCACGAGTGCAGTATTCATGACCATTAGTTCTCTCTATAATGCCACGATAACTCATTCCCTTGTGTCAATTTTATTAATTAGTATCCATAGGTCTGATTACATATGCACTTTTATCCTTACCAAAAATAATGAAATGAGGTTGATAATTATCATCACCTAGATTATCATGATAGTAATTATATTGTTAATAAACATTGTGATGATTATAAAACAGGAATGGTAATAATCATCATCATCATCATGATAATAATAATAATAATAATATAATAATAATAATAATAATAATAATAATAATAATAATAATAATAATGATGATAATGATAATGATAATAAAAATAGTGATAATGATTATAATAAAACTATAACGGCAATAATATGATATATAATATAATATAATATTGTTAATAACAGTAATGATAATTGCAATGATGATGATAAGGATAATAGTGTCATTAATAATAGTAATGATAATAACAGTAAGACTGATAATAATAATGATAATAATAATGATGATGATAAATGATAATAATCATAATTATAATAATAAGAAGAACAATAATAGATTAAAGATTAATTGAATTCAATTAGAATTATATGAATAAGATTTAATTTTTCTTATATTGCAGAAGCCTATATTCGTATTGCAATATTGAATACGGATAGATAACTTTATTTTCTTTTTTTCTCCTTAACCAACTTTTTAATAAAATTTTCATTTTTATCTTACTTATTATTATAATTATTTTTTTATTTATCTATTTTTTGATGTCGGTCATATTTTTCACCCCTTTTTCTCCTTCTTTTTTATT
>NW_020872451.1:288016-293016 GCF_003789085.1 Penaeus vannamei
GGCTTAGGGCTTCATGGGGGAGGAACGCCGGGAGTGAGGGCCTGGGCTTCGTGAGAGAGGGGGGGGCTTCGTGAGGGAGGGGGTGGGCTTGGGGCTTCATGGGGAGGGGAGGAGGGGGCTTAGGCTTCATGGGGCGCCGGGAGTGAGGGCCTGGCTTCGGGGAGGGGTGGGGCTGGGGCTTCATGGGAGGGGGAGGAGTTGGGGCTTAGGGCTTCATGGGGGAGGCTTCGGAGGCTTGGGGCTCCGGGGGAGGGAGGGCTTGGAGCTTCGTCAGGGAGAGGAGGGCTTGGGGCTTCATGGGGGAGGGGAGGGGCTTGGGGCTTCATGAGGGAGGGGGAGGAGCTTGTGTAAGGGTTTCATGAGGGATTTTTAGGGGCTTATGTTTCATGAGGAAGTGGGAGGGCTGTAAGATATCATGAGAGAGTGTGAGAGCCTCGGAATTTCATGAGGACCTATGAAATCTTTGGGACATCATGAGGGAGTGGGAGGTCCTTGAGGTAGCATGAGGGAATGTGAGGCTTTTAAAATAAGAATTACGAAGGGTGAAAGAGACGAGAAAATAGGGGAGAACAGATTTTAAGAAAAGAAAGAGGGAGGAAAAGATAAGAAATGAGGTAAATGAGAAGGAGAACCAGAATAAATCGGATCAGATTCCCGTCGATTGTGAGGGAGGCTCAGAATAATGAGGGAGAAATGGGGAAAGCGAACACAACAAACAAAGCAAGTAAGTAAGCAAGTACATAAGTAAATAAGTAAGTAAAAGAACCGTGAAAAATAGTGAAGGAGGGTGAGACACGAAAGAAAGGAAGAATTCGAAGGAAATTCCTCTAATTACAGGACAATATCTCAAGATTAACATCCGGTTTGTTAAGATTCGTATACTTGGACATGCACAGACACTGAAATAATATATGTCTATCTAACAGATGGATATATATTCATCTATTTAAACGATTGATATGCATGTGTAGACTGATAGATATGAAAGCAATTTAGAAAATAGGAAAAAAAGGCTAAAATAGTATTTTGTGCTCGGACATGCACATACACTGAAATATATGTTTATCTAACAGATGGATATATATCTATCTATTTAAACGATTGATATGCATGTGTAGACTGATAGATATGAAAGCAATTTAGAAAATAGGAAAAAAAGCTAAAATAGTATTTTGTGCTTGGACATGCACATATACTGAAATAATATATGTCTATCTAACAGATATATATTTATCTATCTAAACGGTTGATATGCATGTGTAGACTGATAGATATGAAAGCAATTTAGAAAGGAAAAAAAAGGCTAAAATAGTATTTTGTGCTTGGACTTGCACATACACTGAAATATATGATATATAATAGATGGATATATATCTATCTATTTAAACGATTGATATGCATGTGTAGACTGATAGATATGAAAGCAATTTAGAAAGGAAAAAAAGCTAAAATAGTATTTTATGCTTGGACATGCACATACACTGAAATATATGTTTATCTAACAGATGGATATATATCTATTTATTTAAACGATTGATATGCATGTGTAGACTGATAGATATGAAAGCAATTTAGAAAATAGGAAAAAAAACTAAAATAGTATTTTATGCTTGGACATGCACATACACTGAAATATATGTTTATCTAACAGATGGATATATATCTATCTATTTAAACGATTGATATGCATGTGTAGACTGATAGATATGAAAGCAATTTAGAAAGGAGAAAAAAAAAACTAAAATAGTATTTTGTGCTTGGACATGCACAGACACTGAAATAATATATGTTTATCTAACAGATGGATATCTATCTATCTATTTAAACTTTTGATATGCATGTGTAGACTGATAGATATGCATTTATTTCCGTGTATATGCATGCCCGTATAATTAGAATATTCATTGGGTGGGGATTATATTGATATTAAGTAATGAGTAGCGGCTTTCACTAATGAGTTGCTGTTAGAGTTGCAAAGTAATAACAAGAGAGGATGAGGACGGTCAAGAATGAGGGACTTGGGTAAAGTGTCCGAAAAGTGCAATTAGGAGTGGCCAGCTGTCTGGGGGAGATGAGGGAGAGTGTGAGGGCGGAATGGAAATGCATGAGGAGAGTAAGGACGGGGGAGAAATGAGGGAATGAGGCAGGGAGAGGGCGGTGAAATGCAATCAGGATCTGTGAGGACGGTGGTGAGAGCTGAGGAAGGGTGAGGGCGACGATAAGTAATGAAAACAATAAAGATAGTGACGAAAGCAATTTAGAAAATAGGAAAAAAGTCTAAAATAGGATTCTGTGCCATGTTCTCGCCATCTGTAGGAGACAAGGAAATGTGAGGACGTTAGGGAAAGGAATAAAAACGCGATAACGACAAGAACATGAGGAACTATGAGGGAATTATCAAAACAGATAATGAGGAACGGAGATGAAGCGAGGAAAGTATATAAGAAAGAAGCAAAGAAAGGAAGCGAGGAAAGTCAAAAAGGATATAAATATGAAGCGTTAAAGAATGAGGGAGGAGTATGAGGATAGTGAGAAATGGGATAATGAGACAAGGAGAGTGTGAAGCAATATATCAGAGGAGGACGTATGGTTCTGAAGGAGACAGGAAGGAGGGCAAGAGAGCATTAAAATAATCAATAAAAATGTGAACGGAGAGAGAAGAAAAGAAATTATAAAAAATGAGGATGGTGAAAGACAAAGACCCAGATTAAAAAGGAAAAAAAGAGAGGTTGAAAGAGAAAGAGAGAGGGGGGGAGAGAAAGAAAAGAAAGAGAGAGAGAGAGAGAGAGAGAGAGAGAGAGAGAGAGAGAGAGAGAGAGAGAGAGAGAGAGAGAGAGAGAGAGAGAGAGAAGAGGAGAAAGAGAGAGAGAGAAAGCGAGAGAGAGAGAGAGAGAAAGAGAGAGAAAAAAAAACAAAGAGAGAGAGAAAGCGAGAGAGAGAAAGGTGATAATGACGATGAATAAAGTGTGCTAAAATTAAAATAAAAGATAATGAGATAGAGCACAGCTTCGGTAATTAAAAGGGGAGCGTAAGAAAGGCCAAAGAAAGAGACAATGAATAAATAAGAATAATAATGATGCTATTATTATAGATAAGGATAATAATGACAAATAATAATGATAATAATGATAATCATAATATTGATAATAATAATAATAATAATGATTATAATGATAATGATAATAAAAATAGTAATAATAAAGATAATAATAATAACAACAACAACAACAACAACAACAACAACAATAATAATGATAATAATAATAATAATAGAAAAACAAAAAATACTACTCAAGCAAAACAACAAAAACAATAGTAACAAACAAAAAAGGATAGGAAGAGGAAGAAGAGAAAGAAAAGATGATGATGATGAGATAGTAGAAGAAAAAGGAGAAGACGAAGAAGAAGGAGGAGGGTGAAGAGGAAGTGGAACAGGAAGAGGAGGAGAGGGAAAAGGAGAAAGAGAAGAAGAAGGGCAAGAGGAGAAGGAGGAGAAAAAAAGAAAGAAGTGCAATAAAAATAAGAAAAAGAGAAGAAAGAAGGAGGAAGAGGAGGAGGGAAGGAAGGAGGGTGATGATGAAAATAAGGAGTAGGAGGAAGACTAGAAGAAGAATGAGAAGGAGGAGGAGGAGAAGGGGAAAAAAGGAGGAGGAGGAGGAGGAATAATAGACGACAGAAGAAAATGATGAAGAAGAGAAAAAAAATGGTGAAGGAGAAGACAAAAAATAAAAATAAAAAAGAAGATGAAGAAGAAGAAGAAAAGGGAGATAAAGTAGAAGACAAAGACAAAGATAAGAACGAGGATGACAAGAACGAGAACAACATAAAGAAGAAACAGAAGACAAAAAAGACAAATAAAAGAAGCATCAGAAAAAAAAATAATAAAAGAAGAAAAAGAAAAAAAAGAAAAAAAAAAAAAAAAAAGAGAAAAAAGAAGATAAAGTAGAATTAAGAAGAGCATGAAAATGGTGCATTGTAGACAGACAATGAGAGTTTCAAAGCCATATTTCATGAGGGGAACTTCAAGGAGGGGAGTGGGGGGGGGGAGGGAGGGAGGAGTGTAGGGGGAGGGGAGGGAGGGAATTAATAGGCATATAAAATGACAAAAGGTATAGGGAGGGCGGACCGAGGAAAAAATGGGAGAGAGAGAGGAGGAAAAAAAGAAGGGGGGATGGGGGGGGTATTAATCTCCCTAACCGCATATTATAGATGTATCAGATCAACTATATTTTTTACTTCTTTTTTAGTCTATATTTTATCTCTACACAAAATATTCTTCTTTGTTTCTTCTTACTATCGTAAATATCATTATAATATCATCATTGCAAGTATTATCATCATTATCATCAGAGTCAAAGCCGCGGGATGACTTTGACCCCTGACTTTGACCCCTGACTTTGACCCCAGCGCGATCACGTCAGCATGCCAGTACCGACTCACAGCTGAGTCGACTGAGAAGGACGACAATGCGCAAACCCAATGCGCGAAAATATATCCAGCACTCCCTACATCATTAGCATATCACTGTATAAATACATCGGTTGTATCCTGAGTCCTCCATTTTCACCAGTCTACGTCTTTATCCGCGAAAGAAAACGGGAGAAGCAGCCATAGAGCTCGCTGTAGGGGAAACTACAAAAAACGGAAATGGAGAGACAGCAAAACACAGAGATGAATCAGAAACAGGATACGTGGGGGGAGGAGGGTGCAAATAGCAGATAAAATCGACAAAAAGTATGAGTAATGATTAATAACAGTAAACCGGAGGGCAAGATGCAGAAAACGATGGTGGAGAAGACATGGAAATATGTGGGGGAAGGGAGGAAGGAAACCAAAAATATTGAAGAGCATCAAGTGTAAAAGAAAACGCTAGGAGGGGAAATGAAAAATAGGAGAAGCAATAGAACAACAGAAAAAAACAAGAGAAGAACACGGAATAATCTCAACTTAAAAAAAAAAAAAAAACACTAAACATGGAACGAAAGAAAACGAAATCATCA
>NW_020872451.1:325644-333144 GCF_003789085.1 Penaeus vannamei
CTCTTCTTCTCTCTCTTTCTCTTCTCTCTCTCTTGGATTTATCTGACTGTCTGTCTGTTGTCTGTCTGTCTGTCTGTCTGTCTGTCCTGTCCTGTCTGTTATGTCTGTCTCTCTCTTCTCCTCTCTTCGTCTCTCTCGCCCACCTCTTTCTCTCTCATCCATCTCTCTCTCTCTCTCGCTCTCTCTCTCCTCTCTCTCCTCTCTCTCTCTCTCTCCCCAATATCTCACATCTCTTCCTATGCTTATTTCTTACCTCTCTAGTTGTCTCTTTCTCCTGTCTCTCATCCTTTTCATCATCTTTTCTCTTTTCATTTTCCCACTCCTTCCCTTACTCTATCCACGCTCCAATCACCGCTTTTCCCCTCTCCCTCATCTTCTCCCGTCATTCTTACCCCTTAATCTCTCCCCTCTCCCTCATCCCTATCCCCTTTCCCCTCTCCCTCATCTTCTCCCGTCATTCTTCCCTAATCTTCCCTCTCCCTCATCCCTATCCCCTTTCCCCTCTCCCTCATCTTCTCCCGTCATTCTTACCCCTTAATCTCTCCCCTCTCCTCATCCCCTATCCCGCTTTCCCCTCTCCTCCTCATGCTTTCTCCGTCAATTCTTACCGCTCCCTTAAAAATCTCCCTCTCCGCCCCTCATTTTCTCCTCATCCCCTAATCTCGCTCTCTTCCCCTTTCCTCTCCTCCCATCTTCTTCCCGTCCATTCTTTACCTTAATCTCTCCCTCTCCTCATCCCTTCCCCTTTCCCTCTCTCCTCATCTTCTCCACCGTCATTCTTTAACCCCTTATTCTCGCCTTTTTCCCTCATCCCTACATCCCCTTTCCCCTCTCCCTCATCTTCTCCCGTCATTCTTACCCCTTAATCTCTCCCCTCTCCCTCATCCTTCCCTTTCTCCCTCTCCCTCATTTCCCGTCATTCTTACCCTTAATCTCTCCACTCTCCCTCATCCCTTTCCTTTTCCCTCTCGCGCTTTCCCTCATCTTCTGCCCTTACTCTCTCCCCCTCTTACCCATTCCTCCCCGTCTCCCCTCTCTCTTTCCCCCCCTCCCCCTTCTTCCTTACCTCCTCCTTTCTCCCCTCTCACTCACCCTTTCCCCTCTCCGCTCCCCCTCGTCTTCTACTCTCCTTTTTACCCTTTATTCTCTCCCCTCTCCCTCATCCCGTCCCCTCTCCCCTCACTCCCCCTCCCCCCCTCCTTTCCTCCTGAGTGTAGTGTGAATATATTTTTGGAGAAAATGCCGAAGAAAAAAAATATATCCCATTCTACTTCATTTCTTTGGCAAAGACACAAAATATGAATAATAAAAAAAATGTTTTATGGCCTGAATAAATCACGTGGAATGTTTTGTTTGTTTGTTTGTTTAAGATACGAAAGGACTTAATCTATTTTGCTTGTTGTTGTTGTTTTCAAAGGACCAGAGATATTAGGTGCTTAATATTTAATCTAAAAATATAAAAAGTGATTTTAGGTACTTGATATTTGATTTTTTAAAAATAAAAGAAATAAGAAATAGCGATAAATACAGATAGATGAACATGATGCATTTCGACAGAAGCGAACCGGAAGGAGCTGTGACTAGTACGAACATCCTGAACAGTATGTAAATTATGGCAATGCATAAATCTTCACACAAAAAGAGAAACACACACACGAACAGACACATATGTTACACACATATATACAAATAGATACAAATACAAACACATAGACATATATACACATGAACGCACACACTTACACGGACACACACTGATGTCCACACACGTGCATACACGCACAAACTTATATACAAACATACACACATGTATGTAAGTACGTATGTGTGCGTGCATACATGCATACATCTATAATCTATGTATGTACTTTGTACTGTACATCTATCTTTCTATATCCATATCAATTTCTATACTATTATTTTTTCATCTGCATTTTTTCATCTATCAATTTATCAATCTTTATCTGTCAATCTATCTATCTATCAATCCTTTCATTTCTATCTATCTAAATTTATTTATCTGTCTACTTATCTATCAATATACCTATTTATGTATATATCTATATTCATCCTCTCTATTTCGCTAGATAGAAAGGCAGAGAGAGCGAGAGAGAGAGAGAGAGAGAGAGAGAGAGAGAGAGAGAGAGAGAGAGAGAGAGAAGAGAGAGAAGAAGAAGAAGAAGAAGAAGAAAACAGACAACCAGACAGACTTACAAAGAGGAATTGGAAACAAGACAAAAGGGGAGATAACGAGAGAAATAGAGATAAAACGAAAGATAGCGAGAGAAGAATAGAGAGAGTGGGAAAGGGACGAAGAGAGAGAAAGAAAGAGAGAGAGGGAGACGCAGAGAAAGAAAGGGGAAGGAAAGAGAAAGAACGAGAAAGAGAGAGAAAGAGAACGAATGAGAAAGTGAAAGAAAGAGAGAGCGAGAGAGAAAAAAGAGCCAGAGAGCGAGAGAGAAAGAAAGAGAGAGAGAGAGAGAGAGCTATTAACAAAGATAGAAAAAAGAGACCGAAAGAAAAAGAGAAAGAAAAACGAAAAAAAAAAAACAGAAAGAAAAAAGAAACCCAAACCCAAAACAAAAAAAGAAGAAAGAAAGAAAGAAAAAGAGAAAACCAAAACCCCCGGTCCCTCACGCCTCACGCCCGATGGAGTAAATCTCCCTTTCTCGGCTCGAGCAATTACTTAATAATTTATGGATTATCAACAGGTCAATAAAGCATCTTGGATCTGTCACCCGCGTCACTCCGGCGTCATCTCCAGATGGGCTCTCAGCGTCCTCCGAAGATGCGATTAGGGAGAAAGTTGGAAAGGGGGAGAGGGAGAGACGGAGAGGGAAAGGGAGAGGGAATGGGAAAGGGGGAGAGATAGATGCAAAGGGAAAGGGAGAGGGGAGATAGTTGGAAGGGGGAGACCATCTCCAGATGGGCTCTCAGCGTCCTCGAAGATGCGATTTAGGGAGAAAAGTTGGAAAGGGGGAGACGGAGAGACGGAGAGGGAATGGAGGAGAGGGAAAGGGGGAGATGGAGAGATGGAAAGGGGGAGAGGAGAAGATAGTTGGAAAGGGGGAGACCATCTCCAGATGGGCTCTCAGCATCCTCCGAAGATGCGATTAGGGAGAAAGTTGGAAAGGGGGAGACGGAGAGACGGAGAGACAGAGAGGGAGAGGGAGTTTGGAAAGGGAGAGGAGAGGGGAGATGGAGAGGGGAAAGGGAGAGGGAGAGATAGTTGGAAAAGGGGGGAAGGGAAGGGAAAGGAGAGGGGGAAGAAGGTAGAGGGAGAGGGAGAGATAGTTAGAAAAAGGGGGAGACGGAGAGACGGAAAAGGGGAGAGGGAGAGGAGAGTTGGAAACGGGAGATGGAGAAACGGAAAGGGAGAGGGAGAGAGAGTTAGAAAGGGGAGAGATGGAGAGACGGAAAGGGGGAGAGGAGAGAGAGTTAGAAAGGGAGATGGAGAGACGAGAGGGAAAGGAGAGAGGAAGAGAGAGAGTTGGAAAGGGGGAGAGGGAGAGATAGTTGGAAAGGGGGAGATGGAGAGGGAAGGAAGGGGAAAGGGAGAGGGAGAGATTTAGTTGGAATGGGGAGAAGGAGATGAGAGAGGAAGGGGAAAGGAGAGAGTGTTGGAAAGGGGGAGAGGGAAGGGAAAGAAATTGGAATGGGGAGATAGAGAGGGAAAGGAGAGGGAGAGAGAGATAGATTGGAAATAGGGAAACGGAGAGGGAAAAGTAGAGAAAGGGCTGAGGAGAGAGATGGAAGGGGAAAGGGAAAGGAGAGAAAGTTAGAAAGAGGGGGCGGAGAGAGAAAGGGAGAGGGAAGAGAAAATTAGATATATAGGGAGATGGAAACGGAAAGGAGAGAAAGTTGGAAAGGGGGAGGAGGAGACGGAGGGGGAAAGGGAGAAGGAGAAGAAAGTTGGAAAGGAGGAGACGGAGAGGGAAATAGAGAGACCTAGAGAGAAAAGGAGAGAAAGTCTGAAAGGGGGAGAGGGAAAGGGAGAGGAAGAGAAAGTTGGAATAGGTAACATAGAGTGAGGAGGAGAGAGAGAAAGTTGAAAATAGGGGACAGAAAGGGAAAGGAAGAGGGAGAGGGAAAGAGAAAAGGGGAGAAAAGAAAAGAGGGAGAGAGATAGAACGAAAGGAGAGAAAGAGAGGAAAAGGAAAGATGAAATAGTAGATACAGAAAGAGGAAATATAACAAAATGAAGGAAAATATCGAATGAGGTACCAATAAAATGGGAAAAAAGGAAAAATCGAGGAAAGAAATAGCGAAAAAATCGAAAACAGAAGAGTGACAGAAGTTTCGAAGAGAGGCCAGAGCCCGAAGAGAGGAGAGAGGAGAGAGAGAGAGAGAGAGAGAAGAGAAAGAGAGAGGAGAGAGAGAGAGAGAGAGGAGAGAAAAGAGAGAGAGCGAGAAAGAGGAGAGAGAGAAGAGAGAGAGAGTTGAAAGAGCAGAGACCGTTGAAAGGAGAAAGAGAGAGAGAGAGAGAGAGAAGAGAGCCGGAAAGAGAGGGAAAGAGACGAAAGAGAGGCAGAGACGAGAAAGGAGAAAGGAGAGAGAGAGAGAGAGGCAGAGGCAAACAGAAGACAAACAAAGAGAGAGAGAAACAAACCTCGAAAACAGACAGAAGCAGAGAAGAAAAACACAGAAAGAGAAAGAAAGAGAGGAAGAGAGAGTGACACAAAGAAATAAAAAAAGAAAGAAAGAGTGACACAAAGAGATAAAAAAAAGAAAAAAAGAAAAAAAAAGAGAGACAGTATGAACGTCTTGAATAAAAGGAGGAAAATGGGGCATCGAGCCGTGCAGGAGTCCGGCGGTCATCTCACAGCTGACAACACCACTAAGGGGCGTCGTGAGGGGAAAAGAGGGAAGGGGGGGGGGGAAATGAGGGGAAAGAGGGGGGAGAAGAGGGGGAAAGGAGGCGGAAGAGGGAAGAGAGGAAGGAGGGGAAAGAAGGGTGGAGAAAGAGGGGAGAGGGGAAGGAGGGAAGGGAAAAGGGAAGGATGGGAGAGGGGAAGGGAGGGAAAGAAGAGGGGAAAGGGAAAGGGGGATGGGGAAAAGAGGGCGGGAAGAGGGGAGGGAGGGAAAGAAGAGAGAAAAAGGGGAAAGAAAGAGGAGAGAGGGGAAGAGGCGGGAAGGGAAAAGAAAAGGGGGGGAAAGAGGAGGAAAGAGGAAGGGAAAGAAGGAAGGAAAAAGACGAAGAGAGGGGAGAGGGAAAAAGGAAAAGGAGGGGAAACGAGGACCGAAGTTTTAGAAAGAGGGAAGAGAGAAACGAGGACAACAGGGGTGGAGAAGGGGAAAGCGGAAACGGGGGGGGGGCAGGGAGGGGGAAAAACTGGGATAGGGAAGGAGAAGAGGGAAGGAACGCGGGTAAAGAAGTAAAGGGGAAAAAAGGAGAGGAAAATTAGACAAAGAGGGTGGAGAAGAAAATAAAAGAAAAGAAGGAGCGAAAGAGGAAAATAGGAAGAGGATGAAAAGAGAGAAGAGGAAAGGGAGGATAGAATAAGGCGAAAAAAAAAAAAGAAAAAAGAGGAGATAGCAAAAGTGAGAAGAGAAAAGAGAAAAGAGGAGACAGAAAAGTGAGAAAAGAAAGAGAGAAGAAGAGACAGGAAAATAAGTTGGAAAAAAGAGAAAAGAGAAGATACAAAAAGTGAGAAGAAAAGAGAGAAAAGAGGAGACAGGAAATAAGTGAGAAGAAACGAGAAAAGAAGAGGAGAAATAATCCGGAAGAGAGAGACAGGAAGAGAAGAGAAATAGTGGTCACGGACACATAAAATGGGGGGAGGAGTGGGTGGGTTAAAAGGCCTAGGATGTCCGGCGAGGGGGAGGGGGGACGAGGGGGGGGGAGAGTACCACTCAAAATATTTCAACTTAAAAGGAGGAATTGAAAGCCGGAAAAAAACAACTAAATTTTCGGATTTAGACAAATAGATAAATTAGATGGATAAATAGATATACAGATAGAAAAAACGGAAGGAGAAAGAGAGAGAAAGCAAAATACGACAAATAAAAAGGGAAAAGAGGAAATGGAATCCAGAAAAAAAGAAAAGAAAAAAAAGATAAAAAAAAATTATATATATATATAATTATTATATATATATATATATATATATATATATATTATATATATATAATATATATATATATATATATATACTATATATATATATATATATATATATATATATATATATATATATATATATATATACATATATACATATACATATATTATATGTATATATATATGTATATATATATATATATATATATATATATATATATATATATATATATATATATATATATATATATGTATATATATATATATATATATATATATATATATATATATATATCTATATAATAATATATATATATATTATAATATATATAATATTATATACTATATATATATATATATATATATATATATATATATGATATGTATATATATATATATATATATATATATATTATATAATATATATATTATATATAATATAATATTATATATATATATATATATATATATATATATTATATTATATATACATATATATATATATATATATATATATATATATATGTATATATATATATATATATATATATATATATATATATAAATTAGATTAGAGAAGAAGGAGAGAGAGATAGAAAAGAACGTAGGAAAGGGGGCAAGATAGATAGGAAAAGATATCCGGGGAGAGATTAAAGTGATAAAGGAAAATAGGGTGAAGACAGGGAGGAGCGGAGAAGAAGAGAGAGAGGAGAGAGAGAGAGAGAGAGAGAGAGAGAAGAGAGAGAGAGAGAGAGAGAGAGAGAGAGAGAGAAGAGAGAGAGAGAGAGAGAGAGAGAGAGAGAGAGAGAGAGAGAGAGAGAGAGAGAGAGAGAGAGAGAGAGAGAGAAGAGCGAGAAGAGAGAAGAGAGAGAGAAAGAGAGAGAGAGAGAGAGAGAGAGAAAGAGAGAGAGAGAGAGAGAGAGAGAGAGAGAGAGAGAGAGACAGAGAGACGAAGTTTAAAAAAAAATCGCCAAATAAAAGAACAAACCGGGAGAGAGAGAAAGAAAGAGAGTGACGTACGAGAGACTAAAAGAAAATAGAACAAAAGATAGAAAGAAAGAGGTAGGGAGGATGATGGCCCGCGGACGGTCTCACGAGAAGGAAAAAAACGAAAGAGAAATCGAGGATACAAGAGACTGTGATAAATAAGAACAGAAAAAAAATGAAAGAATAGAAATAAAAAGGTGATAACTTGTAGACAATCAAAGAGACTGCAAAAAAAATAAACTTTTAGAGAATTCCCCAAGAGAAAGAAAAAAATGATAACGTAAGGAGAATCAAGAGAAAACAAAAAAAATCATAACCTTGTAAGAGAAGAAGAAAAAAAAAAGGAACCTATATATATATATTATATATATATAAAATTTAAATATATATATATTATAGTATATATATATTATATATATATATATATAATACTATATATATGTGGTGTGTGG
>NW_020872451.1:348144-351084 GCF_003789085.1 Penaeus vannamei
ATTGTGGAGTTGTGGGAGGGGGGAGGGGGTTAAGTGGTTGTGAGAGGGGAGAGAAGGGGTTATGGGGCGAGAAGAAAAGGGTTGTGGGGTTTGTGGTAGGAGAGGAAAGATGTGGGGGGTTGTGAGGGGGGAACAGAAAAAGTCTGTCAGGGCTGAGAAAGAGGAGGGGATGGTGGGGGAAGAGGAAGGTTGTAGAAGGGGTTCTGTTCAGGGAGGAAGAGGAAGAGAACGAAGGGGAAATAGAGGAGGCGGCATAGTGGGGGGAGGGGAGGGGAGGGGAGGGAGACAGAGTGTCGAGAGGAGAAGAGAAAGTTTGGGAGGTTAAAAGGACGGATGTGGGGGAGGAGGAGGGAGGAGGAGAGGGGGGATTGTGACAGAGGGGGGGGGGAGAAGGAGCAATCTGGGAAACGGATGGGTCGTGGGGAGGAGGAGGGGAGGGGAGGAGGGGGAGGTGGGAAGGAGGAGGGGGAGGTGGGGTGGAAGGAGAGGAGGTGGAGAGGAGGAATGGGAAGCGTGAGGAAGAGTTGTAAGAGGGGATGGGGAGGAGAAGGTTTTGTGAGGGAGGAGGAGGTGGGGAGGAGTGACGTGCTGGGGGAGTAAGGAGGGGAGGAAAGGGTTGTGTTGGGGAAGTGGGGGAAGATGATCCAGACGGAGGTGAGGTTCTGGTTGTTGTGAAGGGGTTGTGAGATAAGAGGAGAGGTTTCCGGAGGTTGTGAAGTGGGGGAGAGGAAGGGGGTGTTGGGGAAGGAAATTGCTTGAAGAGTGGGGAATCATGGGGAGGAAGTGAGACGATCGTAGAAGAGGCAGTGAATGGGAAGAGTGTGGAGAGAAGGAGAGAAGTGGCAAGGGAAAGATAAAAAGGAAAAATTGGGGAGGAAGGAATAGGTGGGGAAGTGAGGGAAAGTTTGCGAGAGGAGAAGGGGAACAGGAGTAAAGGGAACGTAAAGTAATAAGAAAAAGTAGAAAGGAGGAGGTTCTGGAAAGATGAGAAGGAAGAAAAGAGAAATAGAGGAGAGGGGACTAGGGGGGAGGAAAAGAAGGAAATAGGAATGGGGATAGAAGTATGAGGAGGGGGATTGGGGGGGGGAGCAGAAAAGAGGAGAGGAATGCGGAGCAAGAAGAGGAGGAGATGGGGGGGGGTAGAGAAAGAAAGGAGGATATTTGGGGTGAAATCAAAGAGGAGGGAATGTGAGGATAAGAATAAGAGGAAGTATACTTGGGGTGAAAGACAAAGAGCAAGAAAATAGGAGGGGGCAGAAAAAGAGAAGGGGGTTTTTGGGAGGGTAGAGTAAAGGACAAGAGATTGGGGTGAAAGACAAGAGGAGGGAACTGGGTGGGTAGAATAAGAGGAAGGAGATTCAGGTGAAACACAAAGAAGACGGAATGGGAGGGGCAGAAAAAAAAGAGGATTTGGGAGGTAGGATAAGAGGAAGAAGTTTGGGGTGAAAGACAAAGAGGAGAAAATAGGCGGGAGGTAGAATAAGAGGAAGGATAATTTGGGGGTAGAATAAGAGGAAGAGGTTTGGGTTGAAAGACAAAGAGGAGGAACACGGGAGGGGTAGAGTAAGAGGAAAAAGAGGGGAGAGCAGGGTTCTGGCGTGGAAGTCTGAGGGGAATAAGGAGGTTTAAGAAAAGAAAAGGAGTGGCGCTGTGAGTGGAGGAGAGATGGCAATTAGTAATCTCGTTTCTCATTTAATTTGTCTTCTGCATTTCCAACTTTATCTCTCCATCTCTTTTCTTTCTTTCTCTCTCTGTCTCTCTCTGTTTGTTTGTCTCTCTCTATTATCTTGTGCCTATGATCTCTGTCTCTATGCTCTCTCCTCTCTTTTGTCCTGTCTGGTATCTCTCTCTCTCATTTTTTACTCATTCTCTCTATCTCTTTATTTCTCTTTAATTCTCTCTCTCTCTCTCTCTCTCTCTCTCTCTCTCTCTCTTCTGCTCCTTCTCTTCTCGTCTCTCTCTCGATCTCTCTCATCTCTCTCTCTCTCTCTCTGTCCTCTGTCTTGTCTTCTGTCTTTGTCTTTGTCTTTGTCTGCTGGTCCTCTCTCTCTCTTCTCTCTCTCTCTCTCTCTCTCTCTCTTCTCTCCTCCTCATCCTCTTCTCTCTCTCTCTCTCTCTCTCTCTCTCTCTCTCTCTCTCTCTCTCTCTCTCTCTCTCTCTCTCTCTCTCTCCTCTCTCTCTCTCTCTCTCTCTCTCCTCTCTCCTCTCTCTTCTCTCTCTCGCTCGCTCGCTCGCTTGCTCGTTCACTCTGTCCTCTCTCTGTCTCTCTCTTTCTCTCTCTCTGCTTCTCTTCTCTCTCTCTGCTCTCTCTCTCTTCTTTTCTCTCTCTCTCTCCTTCTCTCTCTCTCTCTCCTCTCTGTCTCTCTCTCCTTCTCTCTTCTCTTTCCCTCTCTCTTGGGATCCATGTCAGATAATTATGTGGGTGAATGCATCTTCATTGGCAATGTGCAATATGGCGTCGCCTATATTGCATAGGTGGCAACTGTGGTTGTTGGGTTTGCTTGTTCAAAGCTCTACTCCTTTGTATCATGGTTCTTGTTATCCGTCGTTGGTGTTTATCTTTATGTTTTTTTATCTTTTCTTTTTACTCGTATTACTGTGTGTTCTTATGTTTTTTTTTTGTTTTTTTTTTTACTGTTCCTTTTTTTTCTTTCTTCCCTCTCATCGCTCGGTCTCTCTGTTTATCTTTCTCTACTCTCTCTTTCACCTGTTCTGCACTCTCTTTCCTCTTCTCACTCTCTCGTCTCTCTTCGTTATCTCCTCTCTCTCTCTCCTTCTCTTCTCTCTCCTTCTCTCCTCTCAATCTCTCTCTCTCTCTTTCTCTCTCTCTTCTTCTCTCTCTCTCTCTCTCTCGTCTCTCATCTCTCATCTCTTTCTCTCTCTCCTTTGTATGTCTCTTTATCCTTCTCCCCTTCAACCATCCACAGAAAAAATACATCA
>NW_020872451.1:356184-358684 GCF_003789085.1 Penaeus vannamei
AAAAAAAAGAAAAAGAAGAAGAAGAAGAAAGAAGAGGAGGAAGAAAACAAGAAGAGGGATGCACACCATAGACAATTTCATCTCTCATTAACAACCGCCAATTGCCTCTCACTGCCAGTCCTCTTAAAGCATCACTTGAAGGTAAGTTGTTTATTTTCCTCCTTAAAGTCTTCTTGAATGATAATCTACCCACTAAGGGGCACTTTAAGGGGGGTTTCGGACCGTTTTTTTTGGGTGGTAGTTGGGTGTGGTATTTTTTTGGTTCATTTCGCGTGTTCATGCTTCGTTGTCATTTTTTTTTATATATCATTATTACTATATCATTATTATCATCATTATCATCATTATTGTTATTATTATTATTATTATTATTATTATTATTATTATTATTATTATTATTATTATTATTATTGTTATTATCATTGTTATTATTATTATTATTATTATTATTATTATTATTATTATTATTATTATTATTTATTATTATTATCATTATTATTATTATTATTATTATTATTATTATTATTATTATTATTATTATTATTATTATTATTATTATTATTATTATTATTATGTATATATCATTATTATTATTATTATTATATTATCATCATTTATCATTATATTTTATCATATATCAATTATATCATTCATTATCATTATTACTTTTGTCATTAACATCATCAGTACTGTCATTATTATTATCATCATCATTCATCATCATTATTAGTGTTGTTCTTTTATCAATATGATATTATCATCACTACTTCATTATCATCATCATCATCATCACTACTATCATTATCATTACTACTATCATTGTTACTATCCTTATTATCATCATTTTTTTCTATCATATCATCATGATTTTTTTATATCATTATCATCAATTATATCATCATCACTATTACTATCACCATCTAATCACCTACAAAACTGCTTCAACTTAACCCTTTACATCATTATCATTTATCATCATAATCGCATCCATTACCTCCCATATTACCATCACCTCTATTGCTATTCCTATCATTATCATCATCATCATTATCATCCACTCTTATCGGCTGTATCATCTTCGTCTCCTTCTCAGCTGATACTTGTCTGGCCCTTGACTTGACCACTTCTCTGGCTTGTGCTTAGGGGTCAGTTCTCTATCTCTTTCTTCGTATCGTATTCTTGGTCTTCCTCCTTCTCCTCTTTCGTTTCGGTCTATTGTTTTCTCTCCTCTTCAGGCGTCCTTGTAGTCGTCCATTTCTTTGTCTTTGGGCTTTTTCATTGTTTTGTGGTTCTGTTTTTGTCTTCTCTCTCTTTTTCTTTCTTTTATTTTCTTTCTTTCTCTCTCTCTCTTTCTCTCTTTCTCTCTCTCTCTCTTCTCTCTCTCTCTCTCTCTCTCTCTCTCTCTCTCTCTCTCTCTCATCTCTCTATATATATATATATATAATATATATATATATATATATATATATATATATATATATATATACATATACATATACATATATATATATATATATATATATATATATATATATATATATATATATATATATATATATATATATATATATATATATATATATATCGCTCGCTCTCCTCTCCACTCATCTTTCTTTCCTCTTCTTGCTACTTCTGTCACTTCTCTCAGCTTGCGTGTCTTGCCAACAACAAGTCTCAGTCAACAATCCCACAAACCCTGCCCAACCTGTATCAGCAACCCCTGCCAACACTAACAACACACAGCATCTACTAACAACACACAGCATCTACTAACAACACACAGCATCTACTAACAACACACAGCATCTACTAACAACACACAGCATCTACTAACAACCCTGTCAAATCCTTACCACCCGTCCCTACCGCATTCCCTGCCAACATTCCCACCCAACAGGTCCATGCCGTACCCTGCCAACAACCCCTGCAGGCGACACTTCTGATCCTGCCTCCCAGTCGAGATAAAACCAAGTCATAGCTAAAATCCCAAACATGACAAAGCAATTTGGATTATACCTGTAATTTGCATAGAGCGATCAAAGTACTGTATATGAGTGGTAGATGGGGAGGGGGGGGGGTAGGAAGGGGTGATAAAGAGGGGAGGTAGGGTAGATTGAAGAGGTGGTAAGGTAGGAAGGGGTGATAAAGAGGGAGAGAGGTAGGGGAGATTGAAGAGGTGGTGAGGAATTGGGGGGAGGGAAAGAGAGATAGGGGAGAGAGAACTCGGTAAGGGGGGAGCGTAAGGAAAGTGAAAAGAGGAGGGATAGGAAGAGGGGATAAAAGGGAGAGGGAGGGAGGGCTAGGTAGGGGGGGGGTAAAGAAAGGGAAAAGGAGGAGGATAGGAGGGGGATAAAAGGGAGAGGGAGGGAGGCTGGATACGGGGGGATAAAGAAGGGATAGGAAAGAGGGGGTAAAGAAAGAGGGAAGGATGAGAAGTGGGAATAAAGAGGTAATGAGAGATAGTGACAGGGTAAAGGTGAGGGGAGGTAAAGGAGAGACG